>JAJEJO010048836.1:346253-364874 GCA_020662805.1 Glaucomys volans | reverse complement strand
TCTTTCTTTCTTTCTTTCTTTCTTTCTTTCTTTCTTTCTTTCTTTCTCTTTCCCTCTTTTTTTCTTTCTATTTTGGTAATACTGGTAATTGAATTCAGGACCACTCTCTACCACTGAGCTACATCCCCAGCTCTTCTTCATGGTCTCTTTAACTTTGAGTCCTGGCATTCCAAGAACATGTGTTGTTTACTGAAAATTACCTCTTTATTATGCAGGTAATTTTAGATTTTCCCTCCTTTCTAATTGTAGGCCTCTCTCTGCCTATCCCAAACATTCTTCTGTTCTGAACCAAAAAGAAGAAGAAGTGATCGAGGGGAGGGGGGATAGGGAAGGGGAGGACAGGGGAGGGGAAGAAGTTGTTCAAATGGGGAATGAGACAAAAAAGGGTCAAACATTCTGTAGCAGAATTTTTTACTCCACAGCATGTGGAACGTTTAGAATCTTTTAAATGACAGAGGTGGTAGTGCATTTCCTGCTGGAAATGCAAAGAGAATCCTGCTGGCTGGAAAGGCAAAGAGAATCAAGGGAAAAAGAGACCTACCACTATGGGTTCCTCCTCTAAGCTTGACTTGATGTGGGTAACTCATACATCCCCTGGACAGGATCTGCTCTTCAGCTGTGCCCAGCCTTACATGTGGCCAGCTACAGTGACATGAAGTGTGTCCTGCTCATCCTTGGTTTGACTCATGAACTGCCTAATGGCCCAGAGTCCATCAAAGACTTTATCCAGAGATGTCTAAGGATACTTGCAGCACTGTGGACAGGTGTAGAGTGCAGGCCCCAACCATGACACCTGGGAAAGTAGCCCTCAGTGTGTCCGATATCCAGAACAGAACAGAAACAGTAATGTAGCTGCTCTATCACATACACTCTTTTTTTTTCACTTTTTTTTTTTTTTTTTTTTTTTGGTACTGGGGATTGAACCCAGGGCCTCTCGACCACTGAGCCACATCCCCAGCCCATTTTATATTTTATTTAGAGACAGGGTCTCACTGAATTGCTTAGGGCCTCGCTAAGTTGCTGGGGCTGGCTTTGAACTCGCGATCCTCCTGCCTCAGCTGCCCAGGTGCTGGGATTACAGGTGTGCACCACTGTGCCCGGCTATCACATACACTCTTAATTGTAGGAAAAGTCTAAATACTCACACCATGGCACTACCAAAGAAAGGAGCTGTTACCTCCAAGATCTGGAGATGGAACTTTCCTTACCTCCTTTTCTTCCATGAAGTTTAGCATTCAGAGAGACAAGGCCATCACACACTCTGACCCAAAATGCAGAGGATACCCAAGGTCCTTCCAAAAGTAGACCCCCAGAATTCATTATAGTCTACTCCAATTCCTCTACAGGATGATGAATTACATTCAGTATCTGGCCACATCCACAGCTCCCTGCCCCTCTTCTCTGACTCGCCACTAATATCCCCCTTCACCTGAGTCTGAGCCTAGTAGCATGAGTTCCTATTTGGCAAAACATCACCAATGTACTCATCAATGAACTGACCACCAGTCAGGTAGGAGGTCATAGTCAGTCAACTACTGAGTTCCCTAGAATCAGAGCCTGCCAGGCTGCAGAAAGGAAATTAACCTATATCTTTGGATGCTATGTTAGTCAGATTTTCACCACAGTGACTAAAATACCTGAAAAGAACAACCCAGATGAGGAAAGCTTTTTCTTGGCTTATGATTTTAGAAGTTTCAGTCGATGGTTGGCTGAATCCATTGCTTTGGGCCAGAGGTGAGGCAGACCATCACGGTGGAAGGGTGTGAATGAAGAATGCTGCTCAGCTCATGGCAGCCAGAAAGGAGAAAGAGAGTAAGGGAGGAGGCAGGAACAAGATGTAGTCCCCAAGGCCATTTCCACAGTGACCTAAATCCTCCAACTCCACCTGCCCAGTTTCCATCACCTCCCATAGTCCACTAAGCTACTGATCGGTTAATCCAATGATGGGGTCAAAACCTTAACAATCCAATCACTTCTCCAACCTCTGTACATTGCTGCACTGGGTACCAAGTCTTCAACAGGTGAGCTTTGGGGAAATTTCCAGGTCTAACCCAGTACAGATGCCCTAACAAGATAGAAAAGAACACCCCAAGAAATGATGATAATATTATAGGTGTGTTTTAATTAGATACTCAGAGAACATTTGTAAAACTCTGGGGATGAGGAATCTTTCTCATGCAGACACAAAGTTCAGAACCATAAAAGAAAATATTGATATATTTGATTATTACTTTTTAATGCATATGAAAAAAGTTACCACAAAGAAAAAAATTAAAAACTAATAGAGTGGACAAAATGGGTTGGTGTATCTAACATGACAAATGGGTGAGTGTATTTAATTGCAATGAATGCCTTAAATTTTATTTAAAAACAGACTAATGAAAAAATGGGTGATGGTATGAACAGACAATTGATAAAAATAAGAAATGCAAATAACTAATAAGCCTGCAGAAAGAAATTCAATCTAATAGGAAAATGTAAGTTAATACAAAAATTACATACCACTTTTCACACACAAGATTGACCAAAATCTTTGTAACTTTAAGAAAACATTCAAAAGAGCTAACATGCAAAGAAGGAAATAGAAATGCTTAATAATTGATGGTAAGTGCAGCTCTATAACACTTTGAATAGTGATCTGATGATTTCTAATAAATCACAAATCCACATACCTGTTGGCGAAGAAATCTCATTCTGGGAATCTAGTCTGCAGATACGAAACAAGCAGTGTTTAGATGCAAAACACCATTGATTTTAGTGGTTAAAAAAAAGGTTAAATTGTCCACTTACACTTGCCCAGGAGATGGCACTTGCTCAATGTTATTTCATCCCAATTCGATAAAGGACCATGAACTTGAGTGACCCTGGGAAGAGAGACCTAGTTGATCTTTTGGAAGATTTTGGCTGACCAGTGAACAAAGAAGAAGCATCTGGACTCATTGGATCCTTAATCAGCATACCAGTGTGACTGCGTTCTTTCTTAGTGCTTCCTCTGTGAAGTTCTAGTGAATTTTTTCTCTGATTTGTACTCCTTCTGGTGCTTTTTATTTTATTCTTCAACAGGAAAAATTTAACTAAAGAGTAAGAGTTTGGAGATGCTGAATTCTAGTGCCCACAGGATATGTCCTGGGTGATGTGGCCAGCAGTTCTAGGTCTATATCTAACTAGGTGATTGAGGAAGGAACAGATAAGATGCTATCAGCAAAGAAGTTCAGGTAAGAGTAAGACCCTGACCAAATGGAATGTGTTTCCAGGGAGGATAAGAAGACTTGACTGGGAAACCCTGAAATTTCTAAAAGATGCAAAAACAGAAAGTCTGAGCGGTTGTGTGATCCTTCCATTGAGGGTTGCAGATTCATTTTCTGTGCTTCGTCAACCTCCAGGGCCCAGAGTCTCCTGATGCTTATAGTTTACACTGAGTGTTTTTTTCTCCTTTCATATCTGTATTTTTTTTACAGCCCTCATTCAGGAAACGGGAACTGTATGTCCAACTCATGATGAAACAAGCAAAGATGTTCTGAGAGGTTTTATTAGTGAGCAGTATTGATTAGGAAACAAGACTTGTCTTTGTTTCAGGTAGGAATCTTAGTCCTAAAATTCATGTAAAGGGGTTACATTTAGATTTAATTTGATTTCTATTTGGAGACCCAACGTCACCACCTTTGCCACATTTCCATGGGAACAGTTCAGGTTCACTCCCTCTCCACCCTGCAGAGGCCACCTTAGTCCTTTCAGGTGGGGAAGCAGCTCTCTGTGCCTTGGTCCAGAAGGAATTGATTCTCCTGCTGAAATTTTGCTACCTGCTCCCTAGGCTCAGGTCCTCTAACATCTCTCTGGAATTCCATTGCCCTTTGACCTCCCTTTTTCTCCCAAGAACTCTGCTCAGAGAGCTTCCCAATGCTCTGGGACTTGGTCACTGGGAGGTTGTGATTATTTCTTTCCTACATATTCCTAACCCTATAGACTTCAGCACTAGACTTTTTCTCAAACTTTCCCTGCCCCAGGGAACTCACAATTATGATTTTAATCACAAAGGCACTCCCTTGATGTAGTGTTTCCCTTCAGGGTATCTAACACACTCTCTTGGTGAGTGCTGGCTTTAACCAGAGACCAGCAGCTGGGGCTCGTGCAAGTGTGTGTGTGTGTGTGTGTGTGTGTGTGTGTTTATGTGTGTTGAGGGGACATTAGGATAAAAAGACAAGGAAATGCACAAGAAGAAAAAACATCAATTAGTGCCTCAAAACAGTATTTTAATAGTTGGGTTTATTTAAAAAACACAACTGTGTTCAAAAATAGCTGTGTTTGTGTGAATTTCCTCAGAAGGGGGCCCTGTGTCTCTAGCTCAGATCTCTCTAATTTATCCCAAACTCATACCAATTCACCATCTCCACATAAATAAGAAACAACAATTTTTTTTGTTGTTTTGAGCATTAAATCTCTGTTGACACTGAACCCTGCCACAAAAGTATTAGAAATAACCCCCAGTCTACTTGTGAACAAAGCATACCTGGCTTACTCCAGTGGAACAACACCAACTTTCTGATATCTGCACCTCAGAGAGCAGCCCTCTACCAGCTGGGACTCTGAGTGGAGTGAGGTGAGAGGCACAGAACAGGAGTAGCTAGCTGTCAGGGGTGGGGAGTATCTGCTGGGTGACAGTGGCTTCAGATGGTAGTTGGGGGAGGTGTTACTGTGCTACAGGACATTTGTGACTTTTCTTCAGAAATAATACTGACTGAAGTCCAGTATTTTGTTAAGTCTGTGGAATGTAATTACAACCTATATTTACATATAAATATAAATAAATATGTATAAATATTATATATGTATATTTTAACGTCAGTGGTAATGGGAACGTGAGAGATCTCTCCACCAACAAAATAAAAATAAACTTCTTAGTCCCAACGGAAGCCAATGGCAGGCGCTCAAGACTATCCTTTGAGAGGTCACTTCTGTAGTTTGTTATTACAGAGTGTTCCTCAACTTGAGGAATCTCAATGAGCCACAGAACATCCTCCTGAGCAGGAAGCTTGTGGGTGGTGCCACCTACTGGCTTCTGCTTGCTACTGCATATTGCTCTCCTCTCTTTGGGAAGAATTAGGAGAGTAAAAAGCTGAGCTCTTCTTTCTGAAATAATTGCTCCTGTTTTCTTCATCTTGTTGTGGTTTGTTCCCTACACTTTTCAGCAAATGGAAGGTTCTAGTGACTTCCTTTACTGAAATTTTCTTATGTCAATATTAAGGGGCTTATTTCATATCAAAATTCTCAAAAAGTGATATTGAAGTTTTAACTGCTTTGAGGCTACCCACTCTTTACCAAAAAACTTCCTTTCTCAAGTAAATCAGTTATTCATTTCTCTGCTTATTTTTATATAACAATATATGATAACAGTTGATTTTTGAACCTGTTATCTTCCCTCTGAATGTCCATGTTTGCATATATAGTTATTTTTTTCTGTTGTGCAATTACCTTTTTTGTTTTTTTTTCTTATATAGTATCTTTCTTAAGATATGAATAAACCATAGCATATTTAATTCTTGACCTTTCATAGTATATTTAACCATCATGTTCCTTTCATTTCTTTGCTATAATGAGCAATGCTTGCAATGAACAGTCTCCATGTCTTTACATGTGTGCATTTTCCTTGGGGGTAGATAAGGTGTGCAATTACCATGTCAGTGAGTATCCCTACTTTAGTTCTAAGCTACTGTCAAATTTAGCATTGGCATTTTATACCCTGTCTACAGTTTGTGGACTAAACACTTTGCCCCTACTCCCACACTCTCTCCACCTCTGTTTCAATATGGAAAGAAGATATAATGTCTTATTACTATCCTAACTTTAATTCCCTTGATCTAACTCGATTGATTTTTGTTTTGGTGTTGTGACTCAGATTTGATGAAATTGTTTTCATGTTTCATAGTCATATTATTTTCTTGTACAAATGATTATTAATATGCTTTAAAAAGTTCAATATTGAAGTATCCATGTTTTTCTTTTCCATGTGGAATTCTTTGTATATTCTGGATATCAGTCTTTGGTTGGACTAGTCTAGTCTTTAATTTTGTTTGTGGTATTTTGTGTCATTCAGAAGTTATTAATATTGATACAATCAAGTTCATTGATTTTTTACTGCCATGGTTCTATCATTCTTTTTTCCTTTTTGTGGTACTGGGACTCAAACCCAGGGGCACTCTAAAACTGAGCTATATCCCACAGTCATTATTTATTTATTTTGAGGCAGGTTCTCACTAAGTTGCTGAAGCTGGCCTTGAATTTGCAATCCTCCTGCCCCAGCCTCCCAAGTCGCAAGGCATGTGTCACCATTCCCAGCTTCATTTATGCTTTAAGAGGACTTTACATACCATTTATATTTTCGGTTATGCCTTTATAATTCTTACATTAAGTTTTAATCATTACAAATCTATTCCTGTAAATAGTCTAAGAATATATCTCAACCTTTTCCCACATGTACAGATACATTTGTTTAACAGTATATTTTCAAACTAATTTGAATAATCACTCATTTCTTTAATGTTTGTTATTTTTTAAAATTTAAATTTGTTTTTAAGCTAATACATAAAAACACAAAAATTGCACATATTTATGGGGTCCATGAGATGTTTCAATACATTGTGTAATGTTTTCATTGGGTTAAACACATCTATTTGCTCATTTTTCTTTTCTTTATGGTGAAAACATTGCAAATCCTTTCTTCTAGCTCTTTGAAATATACAGTACATTATCATTATCATTATTTTAGTCACCCTACATGCCAGAATTTCTTATTTCTATCTAAATATAACTTAGTAATCATTGGTCCACCTTTCCCCATTCCTCCCTCCACCTACCATTCCTGGCCTCTGGTAACTATCATTTTACTCTCAATTTCTATGAGAACCTCTCTTTTCAATTTCACATGTGAGCAAGACTGTGTGCTACTTGTCTTTTTGTGCCTGGCTTATTTCACTTAATGATCTCCAGCTCCATTTGTGTCACAAATTTCAGAATTTCATTCTTTTTATGGCTGAATAGTATTTCACTGAGAACCACATTTTCTTTATATCAACTGATGGACACTGTTATGGCTTAGATATTAAGAGTTCCCCAAAAGTTCATGGGTGGGACAATGCAAGAAAGTTTGGAGGTGAAATATTGAGTTGTAGGAGCCTTAACTAATTAGTTAATCCCTGACAGAGATTAACTGGGTGTTTACTGTAGGCAGGTAGTATGTAGCTGAAGGAGGTGGTCCCTAAGGTCATGCCTTTGGGGTATATGTTTTGTCTTTTGTGAGTGGAGCTCTCTCTGCTTCTTGGTGGTCATATCCTGGCCTGCTTTTCTCTACCACACCTTTCTGCCATGATGTTCAACCTTACCTAGAGCCCCAAGGAATGGAGCTGGTTGTCTATGGACTGAGACCTCTAAAACTGTGGGCCCCCAAATAAGTTTTTCTTTCTCTAAAATTGGAACTTACATTTCCACAAACAAAGTACAAGTGTTCCCTTATCTCCACATCCTCAGCAGCACTTGCTATGTTTTACGTTTTATTTTGAGACAGGGTCTCACTGATTTGCTTAGGGCCTTGCTAAGTTGCTCAGGCTGACTTTGAACTTGTGATCCTCCTGACTCAGCCTCCTGAGCTGCTGGGATTACAGGCATTGCCCACCATACCCAGCTGCTATTGAGTTTTGGAGTTCCTTATATATTCTGAATATCAACCCCTTTGTCAGATTTACATTTTATCCCATTTTCTAGGCTATTTTTGCATTCTGTTGTTTCCTTTGTTGTGCAAGCTTTTCAGTTTGATGTAATCCCATTTGACTATTTTTGTTTTTGTTTCCTATACTTTTGGGGTCTTGTCCAAAAATAAACTCTTGTCCATTCCAATATCCTGAGTTATTTCCTCTGTGTTATCTTCTAGTAGTTTCATAGTTTCAGGTCTTGCATTTAAAACTTTGATCTATGCTTTGGTTTCAGTATAAGATGTTCCACCCCCAAAGTGCTTGTGTTAGTACAAGCAAATTCAGAGGTAAAATGATTAGAGAACAAAACTGTAACCTAATCAGTTCATTCTAACTGGACTAACTGGATGGTAACTGTAAGCAGGTGGGGTGTGGCTGGAGGAGTTGGGTCACTGGGGGATGGAGTCATGGAAGAGTCCATCTTCTCTGCAGCTACTTCCTCTTGCTCTTTTTGCTTTCTGGCCACCAAAAGGTGAATTCCTCTGCCTTGGCCTTTGGCTATAATGTTCTGCCTCATCATAGGCCCAGAGCAATGCAATCGGCTGAGCTCTCTGAAACCATGAACTCCCCAAAACTTTCTCCTCTAAGTTGTTCTTGTCAGGTATTTTGGTCACAGCAATGAAGAACTGACTAAAACAATCCTTTGAGTCAATTTTGTAACTGGTGAGAGATAGGGATTTAATTTTATTCTTCTGTGTATAGATATCCAAAATTTCCCAGCACCATTTATTGAAAAGACTGTCCTTTCTCCACTAGGGGTTCTTAGTACTTTGTCAAGAATCAGTTGGCTGTAGATATGTGGGTCTGTTTTTCTTCCCAAGTTTTCATTTTACTCTGTGCCTCTATACATACTGTTTGGACCAAGTAGTATATTTTAAGTGA
Organism: Glaucomys volans; assembly: GCA_020662805.1. Taxonomy (NCBI): domain Eukaryota; kingdom Metazoa; phylum Chordata; class Mammalia; order Rodentia; family Sciuridae; genus Glaucomys; species Glaucomys volans. The sequence continues at coordinate 356,250 of JAJEJO010048836.1, read as the reverse complement.
TCCTATGAGACCAGTATCAATGTCTCCAACAATAGGTTGTCCATAAATTCCATGGAATTCTTTCAGATTTTCATTATTTCATCTTGTTTTCAGCTTCTTTGTCTTTTCAGCCACCTGTCAAAATCAGCCAGTGGAGACATGGTGGCAATGTCCAGGGTGCTGCTGTTCTTTTGGTGTTCCTAGTCACTTTTTTTTTATATTAAAAGTCTAAATATTTAAGGGTATTGATCTTACAAGAGATATCTTTGCTTGGAGATGCAAGTTTGGGAGAAATTGCCATTTCTATGACATTTGGAGCTTGTAATTGGCATCTGTTTCCTGGGAACATTGTGTAAAATGAAGAGGAAAAGAAAGAAACCAAAAACACAAGGTTGAAAGGGACCAGACCTGGGAAAGAGATGGAATGTCTGATGTGTCAAAGTTCCCAAGGGGACCTATGTTCCTACCAGGGGGAGGATGTAAGATCTCCATCAAGAGAACAAGCTCCTTCCTGCCTCTAAATTTGGCTTAGATCATTTGCAGAGGTTCTGGTGGCTCCACATTACCCTTAACATCCTGCTTCTATGACCAGAATTGAACCTCTTTCTAGCATCACACAAGGAAGAGAGGTTGGTTCTCACAACTAGAAGGCACTATTGACATCTTATGTGAAGGATATGGGAAAAGGGGGACCAACAACTCCCAGGGAAAAAGGAGGGCAATGGGTCCCAGAGGGAAAGGAAAAACAATGGGCTTTGGACTTTCACAACTGCTTCCCCTGACTTGGGCTTTGAACATGCACAACTGTTCCCCTTGACTGCCCAACCAACACATTCAGCTATGATTAAGTGTATATGATTAAGTCTCACTACACATTCTGCTGTGATGATTAAGTCTCATTTAAACCCTATAAAAATCAAGCCCCTCTTATAACCAGTCACCATTTTCTTTCTTGAAAATGTTCTACTCCACTTCTTTTTTAAAAAATATTTTTAGTTATAGATGGACACAACACCTTTATTTTAATTTTTTTTATGTGGTGCTGAGGATCAAAACCAGAGTCTCACATGTGTGAGGCAAGTGCTCTATCACTGAGCCACAACCCAGCCCCATTCCACTTCTTAATAAAGAAAATTTGCTGATCTGTTGAGGGCTGTTACCCGTTTCAGTTATTTTTGCTTTCATAATGTACACAGACCACAGATGCAAAAAAGAAGAGGAAGAGGAGGAGGAGGAGGAGGAGGAGGAGGAGGATGAGGAGGAGGAGGAAGAGAAGGAGGAGGAGGAGGAGGAAGAGGAGAGAGAGAGAGACAGAGAGAGAGAGAGATCATATAATCTCAGAACTGTTTGATCTACCCCAAAATGCCAATAAGATCTCCTTTAAGAAACCCTCGAAAAGAGATTGGTAAGGAAGCGATTTCAAATCTTCTGGAGAAATGAGGGAGACTAAACCAGGGCAGAAGTGAAGGCCCAGAGGTGGGACTGGGCTTAAGGAATGTCATGAAGAAGAATCAAGGGCACATGATCTTGGTGAGATGATGCAGAGTAAGGAGAGGGCAGAGTCAGTGGAGATTCCCAGGGTTATGGTTTAGGCAACTGGGTGGCCATAGCACCCATCCCACAAAGACTGAAATACAGGTATGTGTAGGTGAGATGATTATAGCAATTCAATTTCCAATATGGTGAAGTTGAGGTCTCTGTTGGGGAGACTGTGTTTTTAGAACACTCCACTGGTTTTAGAACACTCTCTTTCCTCTATGAATCTCCCATTCAACATTTTCCTGTGTAAAGTCCAGGCTCCCTTCTCCTACTCCTGGCAGAAGCTACTCTCTTTTCAGCTTCAAAACATGGAAGAAACCTATGATCTGAGACAAGTAGCTCAGTTGGATCATTCAGGGACAGATTTTCAAAGAGGGTAGCATTTATGATGAATGGACATGATTAGACTCCTTCTGGTGCTCCCTGGTGAACATGTTTTTTCAAAATGTCTGCTCAGTTTTTCAAAATGCATTCTCTTACCATCTGCATCCAATTTTCCTGGGCACCTGTTTAAACTGTAAATTCCTATGCTTTACTCCAGACCTATTCAATTCAATTTCTGAGGGAGGTTAGGAATCTCCAGGTTAAACAAACACCCAAGCTGACTCTTAAGTACATGAGATTTGAGAACCACTGTTACAGATGGAGAATTTCAACAATAAAAATACTAACATCTGGTCTTATTTAATTCAGGCTCAAAGTATCTGAGTAGCACAGTGTTTATTTTCTCTTTCTCTCCTCTCCTCTCCCCTCTCTCTTTCTTCAAATGTAATCTCAGGCAGATGCTCAAGCTATGAAACAGAGCTGCTCTGTTGGGAGGGTAGCAGTACTTACTGCTTGGTGCTCCACCTGTTGATTTCCACCTTTCGCAAACTTTCTCTCTTCTCTGCCCTGAAAAGCACTAATCAAGGAACTGGAAAGACCAGTTTGAATCACTCATCTAGTTGAATGAAAGTGACCTTGAACAAGTTGTTAAACTTGGTGTTCTTCCTCTAGTTGGGAACAATGATACCTAACACAGAGAGTCCTTGTGAGCATGGTCTTGACCTGTACATGCTCCCTAGCTGGCTGGGTGCTAAGGCCCATCAGATTGGGGCCCTCATCTTCTGACTCCCCAGGGAAGGAAAGGTCAGGGAGAAGCTTTAATTGATTGCTGTTAGTAAGATTTCTGCCACTTCAAAGGACCATCCACTACATAATTCTGTCCCTACAATCACCAGTTTTGATGCTGAGAGCATATGATTGGACTGGGCAGGGCTGCATTGCTGTCACATGAGAGACTGTTCTCTTTTTCCTTTGGGCAAGTGAGAGGCAGAGAATACAAGAAGTCATGGTCTTCTCAGGTTTAATCTTGTTTACTTAATTGTTCAATCTGGATTTCTTTTCTTTTTAAAAGATTATCAGGGTTGGAATGTGGTTCAGTGGTAGAGAACTTGTCTAGCAAGTGTGAAGCCCTGGATTCCATCCCCAGCACCATATAGAGATAGATAGATAGATAGATAGATAGATAGATAGATAGATAGATAGAGATTTAATGATTTTTTTGTGAAATTTTTGTTTAACTCATTTTCTACTAAATTTTTAAAAACATAAGTACCTCTTTGCTCACAATTTCTAGCATATAACTGTATATCAGTTTTCTTTCAAGTATTCTGCAGATTAAGCAATTATTTTTCCTGTAGGTTTAAATTTGAATGGCAATATGATGTTTTGTTTAGCTACTTTTTTGTTGTTTGTTTGCTTGTAATGGAAATTGAACTCAGGGGCATTGCACCACTGAACTACATCCACCACTGAATTACATCCCTTGCCCTTTTTATTTTGAGACAGGTTCTCACTAATTTGCTGAGGTTGGCCTCAAATGTATCATCCTCCTGCCTCAGCTTCCCAAATCACTGGGATTACAAGGTTTTTATTTTTTTAATGCACACAAATTACATAATATAATTAACTCTATCATAGTGAACACTGGTTTGTTACTATACAATGTTCTGGTGTTCACATAAAACACACTTGCCTGAGGGAAGGAGGTATGTCCACTCACTGCCTATCAGAGTTCCCAGACTAATAGCAACTCAGTATGTATTCAGTAAACTGAAGGCAGGAAGCTCTAATAATGAGTACAAAATGAAATAATGTAAGAATACCAAAATTTGGTGAAGAATTAATTAAGAATATATATGCAACAATATAATGAGAATGACACACAATACAGTTTGAAAGGGAGTTTTCTCAGCTTAAAATTGGAGGTGCATGTTCCACTGTGGAGGTCAATCCTGATTCTAGCCCATTTTTTGAGTCTTGCTCAGAATAGCACACTGGGGAAGAGGAAAAGTTTTAGAAACAGATAATCTTTAAAAGTTTCTGTATATTCATTCCAAGTTTTCAAAGGAATCTTCATACTGCTTTCTATAATGGTTGGAACCACCATTTGACCCAGGTATTCCACTCCTCAGTTTATACCCAAAGGACTTAAAATCAGCATACTACAGTGACAGAGCCACATCAATGTTTATAGCAGCGCAACTCACAATAGCTAAACTATGGAACCAACCTAGGTATCCTTCAACAGATGAATGGATAAAAAAAATATTTTATATATATATATATATATATATATATATATATATGAATGAAGGAATATTACTTAACCTTAAAAAGAATGAAATTATGGCATTTGCTGGTAAATGGATGGAACTGGAGATTATCATACTAAGCAAAATAAGCCAAACCCCCAAAAACCAAAGGCTAAATGTATTCTCTGATATGTGGATGCTAATTCCATTGGGTGGGGGGCACTAGGGAACAATAGAGTTACTTTGGATTAGGTGGAGGGCAGTGAAGGGAGGGGAAGGGGTAGGGGGCTAGGAAGGCTAGTAGAGTGAAGCAGACATTATTGTATAACGTACATATATGACTGCATGACCAATGTGATCCTACAATATGTGAAATCAGAAAAATGAGAAATTATACTCCATTTATGTATGATTTATGAAAATGCATAAATGTATTCTATTGTTGTGTATAACTAATTAGAAAAATTTTTTTAAAAGACTATATTCAGAGACTGCACTATCTTTAAGACACTTGAAGGATAGTCCTTGAGAATTTGGGAAATGGAGGATGGGTTGCTCAGTGACCCCCAACTTCAAGGAGTAATCCCAATCCCAAGTAGTGAGACCAAAAGTGCATGGAGTGCTTCAGCTGTCCTAAAATGGCTATGTCACAGTCACAAATATCACCTGAACTTCAAATGTGAGTCCAATAGTTGCTCATAAACCTGGTTCAACTCTGGATCCAGTATGTAGGACTAAATTAAACTCTTTTAGTTTTGGGGCAATATAAGTAGAAAGGAGATCTAGGCTGGATGTTTTCAAAGCACACTATTCCTAAAAATTTGGTTTTTCCATCCCCAATCTCAGCAGATAATGCCACCACATTCACCAAATTCCCAGGAAGGAATCAAGGGGCTTCTCTCATAACCTGCCAAACACCAGAGTTTGTTGATTCAATTTCCACTTCAACTGCCACTTCTCACTCTGAGGCACCTATGTCCAGAGCACTGTCATATCTTGCTGGGATTCCTGCCCTCCATCTTAGATCAGCTCCCTGAAATGCAGCTCCAGGCCATTCTCTAGTCTATAGTGACAGAGAAATTTCTGAGGTGCAAGTCTAATCTTGTCATTATTTAAAAAAAAAAAATCTCTGAATACTTGTCAGTGCACTAATCCCTTCATGTTCTGGAACCAGCCCATCTCCCACCCTTGTTTTCTGCTCAGGTAAAATGTAAATGAAAAAGACAAGTCCAATTTCTAATTTTGGAAATAGTCTAGTGGAGACTAATAAAAACCACTGAAAGAGTGTCAACTCTACTCTAAATGTTGTGAAAATGAGAAAGGAATTAAATGGGGACTCCATTAGGGAGAGTGGTCAGGGAGTTTTGTTTGCTATTTTCTGAGACTGAGAACCAGGAGGAGGAACAATCTAAGCAATATTATAAAGATCTGTTTTTGAAAAAAAAAATATTTGTATTGATGATAAGAATATTTGTAACACATTTTAAAAATATTTTCTGTTGGTTTTAAATAGGTGAATATTGTTCAAAGAACTAATCAAAGAGCTCATTGTCCAATACAGTGAAAACTCTGGAAATGCCAAAAATTGAACACAGTATTTTCTGTTTCGAAGAGTGAGTTATCATTCTTTAATCTTTTAATCCTGATCCAGTTTGCTATATGTGTGTGTGTGTGTGTATATGTGTGTGTGTGTATATATATATGTGTGTGTGTGTGTATATATATACATTTAATTCTTAGTTCAAGTCTCCTTTCTTCTGGACAACTTACCCAGCTGCAGCTAGTGTGGGTAAAATGCATACCCATGTACCACAGCAGCCCAGAGTATGCACATCCAACCCCATATCCATCATTCTGTATTGTAATGGTTTCTTGAGAATAAATTATTTCTATCCCCCTGCCACCCCTGGTACCAGGGATTGAAGCCAGGGTGCTCTACCACTGAGCTACATTCTGAGGCCTTTTCATTTTGAGACAGGGTCTCATTGTGTTGCCCCGCAGGGCTTGAATTTGCAATACTCCTGCCTCAGCCCCCCAAGTAGATGGACATGCAGCCATTCCCATTGTATACCAGGACTTCCAATATCTTAAAAAAAATAAGACCCAGAATTGTTAAGTTTAGGTAATATCCCGCAGGCATACGTGGCAGCTGTCACTAAGTCAATGGTGTGAGCAACAGCCCACCACTCAGGCTGGACTGGAACGCCATCTAGTGGACTCTTGATACTTGCCTGTTGCCCTGGGAACATTCCTGGTCTGAGATAAGTGGACTTAATGACCTTTTCACTGATTGGTGCAGAAGGATCCCCTGCTCACGTAAGCAACTGCATAGCTGATATAACCAAAAGTTTTGTACACAATAAACGGATTTTGCTTTAACACCATCCTAAGTAAGTCCGCGATGTGGGTGTGTTGATGACACCATTGCCCTTACCCCTCCAAGGTAACCCCCATTCAATAGTTGGTGCCCAACATGGGGCTCTTGGAGATGATCATTTCAGAGACCATTCGTCCTTAATTGGACCACTGTCCTTAATTGGACCATTCGTCCTGACTGGACCCCTTGTCCTGACTGGATCACAGATGGTGATTGTCTCTGAGACTACTCATCCTGAATTGGACCATGGACTGGTGGGTGGCTATAGGTAACTTATCGCGTCAAGCTAGAGGCCTCCAAGTAACTGCCTTGACTTGTCTGTTAAATACCCAACAAGTCAAAGTGAAAGAAAAAGAAGTTGAGGTAACTTTAGAACATGTTTTAACTATAGCCCCATGGGTGGAAGTAGGGAATATTTGGGATCCAAAAACTTGGAGTAGAATTCTTCTCTTGGCTAGAAAGGCTGAAGTCCACAATGGGTTGTCTTTCCCAGCCTCTTTCTTTCCCATTGTTATGGCTATTCATGCTGCATTTGAGGGTGCAAACATATATGGAGTGTTAGCTGCAAACTTGGAGAAGGACCCAACTGATAGAGAGTCTAAAAAACAGGGAATATCTGTACAGGACTGTTTCCAAGGCCAGGAGGAATCCAAAGAGATTAAGGAACAAACAGGAAATACCACTCATAGCCCTAAAGTACAGCAGAACGAAGCAGGTAGCCATCTTGAAGGGAGTGGCCCCTCAGCACCTGCATCTCCTTACTTGGGAGAATCTAACTCAATACCCCCAAAATTATGCCATATGAGATATCAAACCTTTAGGGTTCCCCCTGATTGAGCAATATTGTTCCCTGGATGCCAGGGAGAATCCACAATAACTGTACAAGCTTTTCCAGTAAAGGTGAACAATAGGGCAGCATGACCTGGGACCTGCAGCCAATGGCATGTCTCAATAAGGAACAAAATGATGTTTCATAATTTTCTGCATACTAACCTGACCTAATTATCAACTGGGGAAAAAGGGGTTAAAAGGCCCTAGGCGAAACTTCCCCAGCCTGGCCTTGCTGAAGCCTGCTTTGGAATGTAAACTGTAAGAGCCAAAACACCCGAGGACTAACCTGAGACTAAAGATAAAACAAAACAAACAAGCAAAAAAAACAAAACAAAACAAAACAACAACAACAACAAAAACAGGTATCTATTTTAAACTCCTGGATTGCAACACAGAAAAATGGTTTTAAGACTTTCTCTTTCGCATACTGCTTTACAGAAATCATTAACGGCCATGTCATTTTTCCAGAACTCTTTTTTTTTTCCCTTGGATTTTGTTATTGAGCTCATAATCTTGATCCTAAATACCTAGATTAACGTTTTTCTTATTGGTCCTATTTTTATTCAACTCGAGTTATTTTTGAACATCTGTTAATTGCAATGGAGATTCACCTATAATAGCTATAAGGCCTTTGCTTTTGTGTTATATGTATATCATGTTCTGTCTATTGTGTGTCCAAAAATCATGTACATGATATAAAAATTGACCTAAATAATGAGTGCTCATAAAATTAAAATTCAAAAAATGGATCCAAATACCTTTAATTCACATGGTTTAAAAGGTTCAATTTAAATTGGGTAAACAAAAAGATGTCTTAAAAATTTTTCTGACCCACTGGCCTTTCAAGGTGGTAAAACTAATTTTTATTATAAAATGTCTAATATTCATTTTTCTAGGACTTTTCTTCAATAAGGAAGAGAGGATAAATGCTGTTCAATATGCTTGTCTGATATCTTGGGTCTTAGAGGAAAAATGAGCAAATTGGATTTAACATGTATGGTATTAATCCTGACTGTTTGTTAGAGACATCTAATTAATTTACAAAATTGCTAACAGTTAATGTAACATCATGTACTCCTAACTTCTTATTCCATGGGATTACTAAAACATTATTTGCATTTTCATAAATTGGTATATAAACTGATATAATTCTATGTATACTGAATGTGTTCATATTTTCCAGGTATACAAGTTTTTTAAGCAGAAAATTTAAAAGAATATTTTTCTCAAACTGTGGTTCTCTGAACTAAACTTGTCTATAATGGTAACTTTAAATTTATAAGAATAATAAATTCTATTGGAGATTTATTTATATCATTTAATGTTCTGTAACAGGACTTATTATCAATAAGGTAAATGGTGTCTTTTTACACTGAGGTAAAAATTTAAGGAATATTTTTTAAAGAAAGATGAGAGCCTGATCTATTTAAAGGCTAATTTTATAAAACATAAAAACATTTTGCTACTTTTGCACACAAAAGAAAAGTTAAAAACTCTCTCAGCCTTTCATTAATTTATATTTTAGATATAATGTTATATTATGTTAACTAATGTTTATATAAACTCTGAAAGCAATATGTACAAACTTTGTAAGATAACATTTAGAAAAGAGTGTAAAAAGTGATAACAGAGGATAGGACAGCAATAACTGAGACTGGGGGTCTCTGATGACCTCAGGACTATGGGAATGTTCCTATGCCAGGGCACAAGATGCCTGACTGCAGTGGCAATGCCCTGCATAGGAAGGCTCTATGCAAGAGTCCTGTCACTCTGACATGGATCTCAGGCACACAGCTACTGGGCAGGAAGGAAGTTTTTTTCTAGACAACAACGTTTCACCAGCTCCACTTCTTCAGTTCCTGCCTACCTTACAGTAACTTTGGACAGTGGACTTTTTTGAGAGCTACACAGGCCCCTAATATTACTCTTTGCAACTGTGTAAAAGCCACATAGATGTCTCAGTTTCTATAACTTACCTAAATGCAAAAAACAATGCTTGCATAGTCTTTAGCCTGCTAGTGAGACGTACATAGGTAAAGATTGCCAGCATAATGCTTTGAATCTGCATCTCCATCAGAGAACAGAGTTCCATCTGATCCCAGCTTAATCTTCTGAATCTGTGTTTGTGAATCTTTATTTTCCAGTCCTCCTTTGCCCCTCACTGGACCTAAAAGTTTGGTCATGCTGGTCATGGTGAAAGAGGCAAATATCAGCTTCAGAACTAGAACACTTTACTGAAGATTTGTAAAGAGCCCCGCCCCACCTGAGCTAAGGCTCTGACTCCCACCTTACTACATGTCAGAATGGCTCCAAAATAAGCCAGACTTATTTGGAGTTATATTCAAAAGATTTTTTTGTTGTAAAATTACTGTGATCTCAAACAGGGGATATAATATGAAGCTCAGCCAAAATTCAAGACAGCTATTACACAAACTAAATGTTTTTTACTGTTGTTAATTCCATTTTGTATTTTCCTTGTAAACTCTGTTGCTTGATTGATGTTTTGCAGATATACTACTTCAAAAATAAATAACCTAGCCGGGCGTGGTGGCGCACGCCTGTAATCCAAGCGACTTGGGAGGCTGAGTCAGGAGGATCACGAGTTCAAAGCCAGCCTCAGCAACTTAGCGAGGCCCTTAGCAACTCAGTGAGACCCTGTCTCTAAATAAAATACAAAATAGGGCTGGGGATGTGG
>JAJEJO010048836.1:60603-346153 GCA_020662805.1 Glaucomys volans | reverse complement strand
CACTTGGGAGGCTGAGTCAGGAGGATCACGAGTTCAAAGCCAGCCTCAGCAACTTAGCGAGGCCCTTAGCAACTCAGTGAGACCCTGTCTCTAAATAAAATACAAAATAGGGCTGGGGATGTGGCTCAGTGGCTGAGTGTCCCTGAGTTCAATCCCTGGTTCAAAAAAATAAAATAAATAAATAAATAAATAAATAACCTAAATATGAGATTCTAAACCATCATCTATAGGACAGATAAAATAATATAAACCCCAATTAAATAAAAGGGGGTAAATAACTGTAAAATCATAAATATTACAATTAAAGCCCAGTCCTCTTACTTTATGACTGGTGAGACTGGGTTGCTAAATGTTTAAGATCAAACTTAGAGATTAAAATTAAAATAAAGGGGCCAGGAAAATCGGTATTTGGCTCTTACCCTCAGAGTCAGCAAAATCCAGGGAATAAGAGAATTTCTCTAAGGAGCTTTACAACTCTGGGCCACATGACTTCCTGATCAGGGAGATTGATGAGACCACTAGAGGACAAAAAGCCAATCAGTGCATCTACTGCAGAGGAGGATCATTGGAAAAAGGAGACATCCCTAATGCTTCCAAAGGAAGCCACCTCATTGAGGAAACCCTACCTAACAGATGGCACTAAAGCAGCTAAGAAGCAGCTCTCAAGTTCCCCATGAGTGACCCCTTTGGGAACTCAGCTGATTCTTTAACAGACAGAAACAGGTCATTTTGACCAGTTTGATCTTAAACACCTAGCAAAACTGTTAAAACCAAAACATAGCCATTCTTGGACATTTAAAAGAAACAATAGTTACATGTAACTTAAGATATACACTTATGTTAGCCCCCTACAATAAGTAAAGATTGAAAGCTACAAAAGAGAGATTCTTAGGCATATGTGCCTGATAACTATCAAGAGAAACTGCCAGAGTCAGAAATTTTTAGTCAGTTTAAAGCCTACAGAGATACCTGGATTGCTAGCCTTGACAATGCTGTTGATTGTGTCTCCGGTCTTATTTTATGTAATTTGTTGATCAGGATGGAAACAGCTGGACTATCAAAAAAGGTATGGTCCCAAGATTAATCATGTTTGCTATGCCCCAAAGGAACTGAGCCCATGAACTCGTGGGAGGAACACCCCAAGTCTGATTGGGCCTCAACTATGATGTTTATCTTCTCCCTATTTTTACTTTTGCAGTTTTTTGATGGGGTGGTCAGTTCAGCTGCAACTGCCGAGAGGAGCATCCTGGAGCATCCCTCCTCCCTCCACTCCCCACTTGGACTCCTGGAGCAACATAAAGAGGGTTGGCATGGCTGGGATGTCTCGGGGCTTCCGTCACACATCCTCCTCTGTATGCCCCCATGTTCACTTCCAGAGCTCTGAAAGGAAGCCCTTTCCTCCCTTCCAGTTGGAAGAAGCCAGAGAGTCATCACCCAATTTCCCCTTTCCTTTCAGAGTCTCAAATAATCGATATAAAAAGTAAAAAATTAGCCAGGCGTGGTGGCTGGCCTGTAATCCCAGCACCTGGGAGGCTGAGGCAGGAAGATTACAAGTTCAAAGCCAGCCTCAGCAATTTAGTGAGACCCTAAGCAACTCAGTGAGACCCTGTCTCTAAATAAAATACAAAATAGGGCTGGGGATGTGGCTCAGTGGTCGAGTGTCCCTGGGTTCAATCCCAGTGCCAAAAAAAAAAAAAAAAGTAAAAAATTCCCAAAATAATGAGGCCTAAAAAAATAAAAAATAAAAATAAAGGCCTTTCTAGTATCAATCAAAAAGGAAGAGGGAAATGTAGGTAATATTCTGCAGGCATACGTAGCAGCTGTCACTGAGTCAATGGTGTGAGCAATGGCCCACCACTCAGGCTGGAATGGAAACCATCCAGTGGACTCTTGATACTTGCCTGTTGCCCTGGGAACACTCCCAGTCTGAGTTAAGCAGAGTTAATGACCTTTTCACTGATTGGTGCAGAAGGAACCCACCTTCACGTAAGCAGCTGCATAGCTGATACAACCAAAAGTTTTGTACACAATAAATGGATTTTGCTTTAACACCATCCTAAGTGAGTCCCCAGTGTCTGTGTGCTGATGACACCATCGCCCTCACCCCTCCAAGGTAACCCCCGTTCAATAGTTAAATCCAATAGAACACAATTTATGCTTCTCACTCAATAATTCTACATAATTCCAAAGGTAGATAGTCTCTTCATTGGACATCTCTCAACTTGGGAATAGGAACGCTCTACTCTCAGGTACTCCTATGACCTGCTTTCTTACTTCACTTAGTTCTCTGCTGACACTACACACTTTATTCTCTTGCCTTTCAGTGCCACTATTCCCATCACCATTTTATACCTATTATTTGCATCTCCAAAACAGTGCAAGCTCAATGAGGGCAGGGGGTTTTATGTTGTTTACTACTACATCTTGTGCCTGTAACAATTCTTAGAACACAGGAGATGATAAGAGGTACTCAACAATTATCATTTTGTTTTGAATTTTTTCCCCCCTGGGGATTTAACCAAGGTGCTCTTTACCACTAAGCCACATCCCCAGTCCTTTTTTTTCATTGTTTTATTTTGAGACAGTGTCTTGCTTAATCCTTAGGGCTTCACTAAGTTGATGAGGTTGTTTCTGAATTTGCAATCTTTCTGCCTCAGCCTCTGGGAGTCTCTGGGATTCCAGGTATGCGCCACTCCACCCTGCAGTCCTACATACAATTTTAAAAGCAAAATATTAAGTAAGATTGTATTATATGATTTTAGGACATTTTACTGGAACACAGATTGGGACATCCTATATTTTATTGGAAAACCTATTAATAAGACTAGAAATTAATTCAACTCTTTCAATATATAAAACCATATATAGTTGGCAACCAGACCACTCACATTCTCTCCCTCTTATTTATTCCAAGGAAAGGAAAGAAAATCATTTATAACTAGCAGTTGCCATAGGAGGCCTCATGTGTAGGGGAAAGTGAAATCTCCTACCATGCAAACCAGCCCAGAACAGCTTCAAGTTCACTTTCTTCATGTAGGGGGGCTCATCCTTTGGTTTTACCTCCACCCTTCACTGTGGTTTTGCTATATTATAATTTTGGAAGTTGAAGAAAACTAGTGAAAGTAATTCTTGTCCATAGAAAGCAAACAGTGTTGGAAGGAATGTGCCAATCACCCTGTGGCATCTGTTTGTGAAGCTATTTCAGCACTCCTCATCTGATTACAGTGTGGAAAATTTTGAGTCTCCTTGCACTGGCTATGAAACTTCTTACTGTTTTCCTTACTCACTAATGAGCTGAACGAAACCTCTGATGTATGTTAGTTTTATATCTGTGAGTCATGATTTCACCTTTTGAAAATAATTGTCCTTTAACACTACTAACTTACTAGAAAAATGTCAACAGAGAGCAGAGAATACAATGGAGCTCTTTAGCTGAAGGAAACCCCTTGCATTTTCCTGATGAAGAGAATTTTTCACTGTCTGACTTACCGGAAAGAAAAATGTCCTACAAACACCCCCTGCATATGCAAAGATCAACAAGGTATCCAAATGTGGTGAGAATTAGTTCTCGTCCTTTAATGAACACATTCCTACTCCGCAGTGGATCACAAGCTGGCCTCTTATAGCCCACAATCACTCTTCAGTAGAACTTTACATTTGCAGCTGTGGATATGCATTAAGAACAAGAGTTAGGGGAAGACACTGAATTAATTTGTTGGTAAGAATCTCCTAGAAACTCTTGCCAGAGAAACTGACATTCAAGATCTTTGTGCTCTTCTAATCTATTGATAAATTGTGCATATGCATATATATATGTATATATGTTATCTATTTCTCATCTATTTGTATCTATCCTTTTTTTTTTTTTTTTGGTAGCAGGATTGAACCCAGAAACAATTAAGCACTGGGCCATATCCCCAGCCCTTGTTTGTATTTTATATTAAGAGACAGGGTCTCACTGAGTTGCTTAAGGCCTCACTAAATTGGTGAAGCTGGTTTTGAACTCACGATCCTCCTGCCTCAGCCTCCTGAGCTGCTGGGATTACAGGCATGGGCCACCATGCCTGACTTCTATCTATTCTTATGAAGAAAGGTAGTAAACAAAGCCTGGTACCTTTTTTTTTTGTAACAATATTCCTTGGAGACAATGCATACAAGTGGATTCACTGGGCTTATTTAGGGTTTCCATAACATTCAGTTGCATAGTATTGTAAAGTGGTTTGTTTAACTGGTTCACAAGCAAGGGCTTTTGTTTTCCTGTCTTCTGTTTTCACTGTTCTACAGTGTTTTGTATGTCTATTTATTTTTAAAAAATCCTAAAACAGGAACTGTCTCAAGGGGAAAAGGGAATATTATTCTTTTGATCAATACTGACATGTCTCCTTGAAGAGGATGTGGCAATCAAGGAGTTGCTGGGGGCCACTCACTCATATAGAGAGAACCTGTTGTAGGTAGTACAGTTTGCTGTGGGTCCTTGGCTGCTCTGCTTCTAGGATCTGCAAAAATCAAGCTCAGCCCTGCTCTCCGGGATGCTTCCAGCCAATACCTGTGCATGGCAATGGTTCCAGTGATGGATTATTCTTGTCCAGAGCTGGATCCCTGACAGACACTCTTGACACTGGGGTTTTCCATTGGCCTAGTCAAGATTCTCTGCTCCTCCTATGCAGTCTTCTCTCCTCTCCTGTCTCATTGGACCTATATTGCATCTGAAGGCTTTGTCCCATCTCTTCCTATCCCTTTATCTTTCTCATATATTTTGCCCCCAAATCTCTTGTATTTATAATTCAGTCAAGATGTCTGCTTCCCTGAAAACCTGACATACACGCTGTAGTAATTTTTACAACTTCCAATAGTCACTATCAAACAGGTGATTTTACAAATGGATTGTTTATTCTGACATATTTTGATTAAGTTTAAAGTGTCTAGGTTTTATTTCTTTATTATTTTAAGATGGGGTCTCCCTTAATTGCCCTGGCTAGCCTTGAACTACTTGCCTCAGTCTTCTGAGGGCTGGGACTATAGACACACATCACTGTGCCCAGGATGTCTCTATATTTTTGTCAGAACAGTTTGCAAGAGCTTTACTTTGATTCCTAATCCTTCATCAGATGATTCTCCTGGATTCTTAGGAAGTTTCTGGAGAAACCCAAAAGTAAGCATATGCAGAAATATTAAGAGTCGTTTTGATTACTATCCTTGCCCTTTGCATGTTGCCCATCTCTCCTTCCTGGAGTCCACTGTCTGCCCTGGTTCAGGCTAGAGGTAGTGGCCTCCTTTCTGTTGTGTCCCTAGCCAGTCTCCTTAATCATCTCATCTCTCCACCCTAAGGCATCCATGTTCTACCCTGTGATCTAAACCCCTCGGGCCTCACCCCTGCTTATAACCTTCCTGGGCAGCTCCCCGTCTACATTTCTATAAACTCTAAACTGGTGGGCATCGCCTGCTGCCCCTTCATGCATGATGACCTTTCATGTACTCCTTTCCCCAACCTTCAAATTTCTGTTCAAGTAATACTAATCTCTCGAGGTTTTCGGATTGTGTCATACAAAGAATAAAATAAGGATTTGCCTCTGTTAACAAATTCCAAAAAGAAATATGTTTCTCTTTTTAATTTAATGAAATAAATCAGAAATATTTAAGAAATGGCTCTGTGTTCTCTCCCTCTCTTTCCCAAAAGAAAGGAAAACTAGTCATTGAGAAGTGGCAGCTGTCACCAGGCAACATCCCAGGCCAGCCTGTGCTCAGGAGAAAACACTATGCTCATCTTCAAGGTTACCAGTAGCTTACACACTCAGAACACTTCACCAGTAACAGATTATAGAAATGATCCTTGAAAATACAGTCTTGGCCTGAAATCAACTCAGGTTGATGTAGAAAAATGCAAATATTTTGTTGAAGATAAGTTGTTTTTCACAACTCAAAATCAGGGGAATCTTTAAACTTATTATCAGGAAACCACTTTCAGAAAACTAAAATAAGGTTTCAACAAAGTATTTCTGATTAGCATGTTGTTTTTCAATAGCCACTATCTTTCAACTGATAATATTAATGTTTCTCATTCATAGAAAGAGAAAAGGAAAAGAGTTATCCAGTGTGTTGCCTTGGCACTGGGAAGTGTCTTCAGGTCAAGACCTGGAAAGGGAAGGAATGATAAACTATGGATTAATCACTGTCCTTAGAAAGCCCCAAATTGAAAGGCCTGGGACAGTCCCAAGCTGTCAGGCAGATGTGGTGGGATCCCAAGGCACATTGTTATCACCTAATTTTACAGCAAAAGAGGAGACTGACTTCCAGTATGACAGCACAAGGAACTCACTGACACATTCCTCAATGAGACTAGTGAAAACTTTTATGTGTGTTTATATGTATTTACATATCTCCATTTAAGGCTTCTCTAAATGGACCTGAGGACAAAGAACAAATAAAGAGCTGTTCAAGAACATCTATGAAAATCCTTTGAGAAACATGAGAATCTGTGGTATTTAAATCTAGGTTGCCCACTTCCACTGCCCTCACAACTCAGGCAGTGATTCCACTTTGGGCTTCTATAACCAAGAGCACAGGTTCCCTTTCCCCTCAGCACCCAGATGGAGGGCTTTCTCTCCAGGAGGAACAGGACCTCATCATCTGATCCTGACCTCAGCTGTTGTTGATGCTAACTCCTGAGCAAGTGAGGTGGAGACATGGGGTTATCTTGCTTCTGCACAATCTCATCTCATAGAATGGAAACTCAATTTATGTGCAACTCACTGAGAATACTGGGGCCCTGATCACTCTTGCCCTGACTTTGTGGGACAATGGTTCCATACCAGGGGAGGGGGCAAGGCAAGAAGGCCTGAGGCTAACCTCCTTCCAAAAAGCACATAACTTCAACAGGGTTTCATTCAGAAAGAAGCTCACCACTGTCCTCCCTCCCAGATCCACAGCTCTGTATCAGAGAACTGCCTCAGTAAAGAAATAAGTCATAAAACAACTTCTAAGCTCCTCTCAAAGGAACTGACTTTGAACAGAGAGAGTAAAGAAGTTTGAACCTATAGGTGCTGTCAAGAACACAGAAGTTTGTGATATAAGGCAAGCAGAAGGAAGTTTGAGGTAGAGATAAAATGTGGATTCCTACCACTGCAAAACCAAACCAAACCAAACAAATGAATGAAAGAAAACTTGGTCATTGTTTTAAGCAATTGAATTTTGGAGTAATTTATTAAACAGCAAATCAGGTATGTAAACAGTGAATACAGGTGTGTGTGTGTATGTGCATGCACGTGTGTGTGCATGGCTTTTTAGACAACATCAAGGTCTTTTATGCAGGCAAGATATATAGCTCAAAGTCTCACATTATTTTTCACTTTGGAAAATCTGTCATGCCATGGCCTTGGCTCTGCCATTGGTTTTGCAAGGCCAGTACCTGATAGGTTAGCATAGTATAAAATAGATTCACCTTCCTGGGCAGACTCACACAAACCAGACTTAGGAGACTAACATGACAAAATTAATGCTAGTTCATTAATTTATAATGAAACACAAAATAATTCTGCTGACCAGAATATTTATGTTTCTGTGACCAGTACATCTCTCTCTCTCTCTGAAGGCAAAATTAAATGCCACATAATAAGGGGGTGTTAGATGAACACAGACAATGGGAGTTTCATATGGGTTTCAAATGTTTCCTGCCAGCAGGTTAACTCTTACCCTCGGGATCATTTCATTAGTTGAATCAGACACCTTGACAACTATTGGCTACAACTCCTTATGTCTATCCCTGCCCCAGCATGGACTCATCAATGGGCCTGGCCATTCCCTAAACCACTCAGCCAAGTCTCCTTCCTTTACTGGCTAGTCACTGGCCAACTTTTCATGTTGTAACTGGTTTTCTAGACTAACATGATGACCAACCCCTCTTTGTAATGAGAGTTTTTTTTTTTTTATGTGTTAATACCTGGATCAGATCATAGTCTCCTCTTGCTGGCATCTTTAAAGTAAATTAGAATAAAACTTTTTTATGGGTGACTATGTGAATGATGGATATGTTAATTAGCTCAATTATGGTAACTATTGCACAAAGTACATATATTCAAACCATCACAATGTACACCTTAAATATAGACAATTTTTACTTTCAGTCATGCTCCAATAAAGCTAGAAACAAAGAATTTATTATGAGTCAGACTTCTATCCAAGAACTTACTAATTCATTATCTCATTTTTACTAGAAGATATTAAGTAGCAGATACTCTACTGCGCATAGAAGATGCAATAATTAGCAAAACAGACAAAAATTCTGATGTCACAATAACCTGACATGTTACCTAGAACACTTCATTCCCTCAGTCCAACACCATGCAATGATGTCCAAGCTCCCTTTCCTATGGTTATAAAATACAGAAATAAATAATTAAAGTTCTCTTCCTGCAATCAGTTCATGAAACGGCTGAGTTAACTATGTGCTCTGTGATTTTGCTCTCTGAAGTTGTTTGGTAGAATAAATCAAACTACCCTTGTTTTTCATACTAAGGTAAAGTCAAGAGAGGCATGACAGATGTTGGGTAAGTAGGAATATGGGAGGAGACTAAATAAGATTCTTTAGGCACATTCTGTCAGTTTTGTAAAGCTCTATAAAAACCATTCCTTCATCCTTAGATGGGTGAGGCAGTAGGAAAGACTTGGAATTTTTAGTAAATTCTGTGCTCCTCCTGTGAAGGTCTACCATTTATTCTTTGCCTCACCCATAGGGCAGTCCTAGCAAGGGTGAAATTCAGGTTGTTCTGAGTAAGTAAATTTAGAAAAATCCTCACAACCAGCCATCACAATCATCTTTATCTCTTCTCCCTTTTACTCGTCCTTAAAGGTCAGATATCTTTTATGGGGCCGCGGATGGGGGTGTTGGAAAAATAGAAAAAATTCAGCCAATCTTAAACTTTTGTTATATGATTCCTTGTTATTTTTAGACTATGTTCTTGTTCTAATGAACAAAGTTGAAGTTAAAATAGAAGACCCTGTCTTTCCTCACAGTACCTTGAATTCTGTCCTTAAAACATGGTGCTCTTTCTCAAAATCATGTATCAGCTCATGGTGTTTAGGATGACAAACTAGAGAATGTGGGGCCAGGCTGCAAAGATTAGTTGCTTTTTGAGAATTTCATTTTTATGCAAGGTCAACAGAAAACTGTGGAAGGCTTTAAACTGGGGAAAACCAAAAATGAGGTCTGCATATCTGAGCTATCTTTTTTGGTTTGTGTGGAGAAAAACTGGAGTTAACAAGAGGACAGACAACCAATGAAAAAAGTAGTTGTTACTTGCAATCATCCTGAAGATGAAGGCTGGTAACATGTATTAGAGATAAGGTTGGGAAGATGAGAAAGTATAAGGATTCTTGAGCTATTTGATGGTGCCTGGCATAGTTTCAGGATATTTACCATGGAGAAACAGGGAAGAACCAAGATAGGGCTGAGATTTTTGACTGGAGCAACAAAATAGATGTTGAAGCCAATGCTGGGAAGGAAGTTTCAAGAAGATTCCAATGAATTCTGTGTGGACAGTTGAATTTGAGGTAGCTTTGGGACACTGATTCAGTGAAATGACTAATAATTACACTAGTTTATGTGCTAAATCCTTCCAGAAGCTCACCATTCCTGAGAAACAAATTTCTTTTATTTTTGTTTCTTCTTTCTTTCGCTCTCCCTCTCTCCTTTTTTTTTTTTTTTTTTTTTTTTTTGGGTGCAGGGGATGGGACCCAGGGTCTTGTGCAAGCAAAGCACTTACTCAACCACTGAGCTATAACTCTCTAATTCCCTAACAAGACTTAAAGTTTACACTTTTTAGCTGCATCTTCTTTGGTTGCCCAGTCCAAACTAAAATTTAGTTTCTTAAAAGGGTAATGTTGTCTGTAATCTCAGGGACTTTGGGCAAGCTGTTTTTCAGGAATTATTTTCTTCTCTTTTCTGGGCATTCACACAGGGCCAGGTAGGTGCTAAGTAGTAGGGCAGAACGGTAACAAATGACAATTTCAGCTCTTTCCTTGTGGAACTTGTAACGGAAGAGTTAAATACTAATCTAATAATTACACAAATAAGAAAAACTGCAAAGGAGATTAGAGCAACTAATGAAAGGTACCTAGTAGGAATGAGAGTCTATTTGGGGGGCATTTATTGTATGGAAGACTTGCCTAAGGAAGTGAAAATTCAGAGGGAAAGAAGAGAGGTTCCTGGGCTGGAATAACAACACCCCTGTGGGGGTATGTATCTTGGTATTACGGGGAACTTGGGAAAAGAGTACACTTTTCCTTATTTAACAAGGAAGAGGCGGGTAAGAAGAGACTCTTGCCTGTTTTGTCCCACAACAGTCACCATCTGGCCGCATATGGCTACGACCTCATCGCACTGGTTTCTGGGAGTTGTAGTTTCGACCTGAGTGAGGCAGCATGGCGGCTTCCATCGTAGGGGGCTGTGGGGCCGCCATGGCCTTGGCGCAGAGCTCCCGAGCCGTCAGGGCGCTGCTTCCTGCACCTGCCTCTTTCGCCTGCGGTAAGTGGCTCGGAGCTTGAGTGCTGGGACACGCGAGGGGCCATGCTGCGGGGAGGTGTGGAGAGGCGACTTGGTTGTTGGTGTGCGGGTTGGTAAAGATTGCCGGACTCTGCCTGCTTATGGGAGGGCGGAGAGCCTTGATCTCTGTCCTCTGCCTCTGCAGCGGTCCGCGCGGGGCCCGGCCGGCAGCAGAGCACTGGGCCTTCCCAGCCTGGCGAGTTCCGGCCGCCGCCGAAACCGGTCATCGTGGACAAGCGCCGACCCCCGGACCAGGAGAGGAGGTGAGGCCACCCTGGGCGGGCGTCGGATTCGCTTTGGAGGTCTGGCTGGCCAGCGGGGCCCGGAACTCCCACTACACGTGCGTGTGTGCAGGCTGCGTGGGTCCGTCTACCGAGAGTGCGCCCAGCTCAGTTCCGACTTCATCGCTTCTCCCCAAGCCAGCCTTGAACTTCTTTACAGTCAGAACTTCAACTAGGAACTCCCCAGATTTGAAGCTCTTTTTTTCTATACCAGAGTTTTCCTGTGAGGCAAATCTTGTATATACCTGTTTGTCTTCAGAGTTGATCTTTTCTCCCCCAAACCCTTAAATCTATTAGGCAGAAATCTATTGGCCAAAACTTTCCTCTTAAAAACAGTCTTAAGGGCTGGGGCTGTAGCTCAGTGGTAGAGTGCTTGCCTCACACGCATGAGGCACTAGGTTCAAACCTCAGCACCACATAAAAATACACACATGAAAAGATATTGTGTCCATTTACAACTAAAAACATATTAAAAAACGTCAAGTAAAATTCTGGTTCACTTAAATTGAAATGTAAACTTGGAGATACATGTAAATTTAAAAGTGAGATTTATACAAAGTGTTTCTGCTTTGTGAAATCTTATTTAAAAGCCAATTTTAGGAGGAAGAACTTGGTGTGATTAGAGGCTTTGCCAAAGGGCTGTAGGTTGTTGATTAGATTGTCTTTTGGCTTTTTTTTTTTAAAAAAAAGCAACGAAAAAACCATTAAAAATATTCTGTAGTTCTAAACTGAAATAAACTTGAATTTAGGGAACGTAGTGATTCAGAAAAAGATTTTCTTATGACTTTTTTTTTTTTTTTTTTTGAAGGTAGAAAAAGGAATTTCTTAGTGGGCCAGCACTTAATAAAATACATTTAAGGACCTTAAACTGTATACTCTGGAATCATTTGGTGAAATGTAGTAAATTTGAGATTGTGTATAACTTTCCATCTAGAAGGTGCACAACTTCAAGATACTCTGATGTATGTACAAGAAGACATGTACAAGAATGAACATGACATTACTGTAACAGACTAAAAATCAGAAGTGGCCTAGATATCCATCAGAAGGTGAATAGGCAAAAATAATCATACATTGGAATGGAATATTGCACAGTACTGAAAAAAATGAATGAACAAGAGCAAACTTAAGACATAGATTAATTCCACAAACATGATTTATGTAAAAAGCAACCTTTAGAATAATTGATATAGCATAATAACCATTTTTATGAAGTTTAAAACCATGCTAAACAATATTATATATTGCCCAGACATACATGCATATGTAAAGTATTAAGAAATGTGAAGGGATATACTCGATCAAACCTAATGCATTAGTGGCATGAGCTGACATTATAATGTGCCTCCTAATGTGACAGAATAAGACACTGCCATAATCTCCTTATAATAGTCTTACCAAAAATGCTTAACCTCAGTTGAGGCATGTGAAAAAAATAAATCCAGGATCCAGTGATGGTCTATAATATAGCTGGCCTTAACTTTTCTCTCTCCTTTTAGAAAATATTTTACTTTTTTTTTTTTTCCTGGTGTTGGGGATTGAACCCAGGGCTTTGCAAATGCTAGGCAAGGGCTCTATCAATGGCGCTACATCCCCACCCTAGCCTCAACTTTTCAAAAGAGTCAATGTTAATAGAAATTTAAAGCTGGGGAATAGTACCAGTTTGGGACTAACAGCCAGATACAATGTGTAAACCTTGATTATATTTTGAATTAGGCAACAAACATATAAAAGATTTTTCCATGATAAATACATTTGAGTATGAACTATATATTAGCATACATTATTGAATTAATGCTAATTTTATTTGATGTCATAAAGGTATTGTGATAATGTAGAATAAGTTCTTGGCCTTCTCAATTATTGAGAATAATATGCTTTGATATTTTCAAATGTTTAGGAAAAAATATGCACATATAAAGCAAATATAACAACATTGTAGCATTTGGTAAAGGTACATAAAGAATTTATGATTGTATTATGCCAACTCTGGGTGGTTTGAGAATTTTCAGTTGAAAATTGAAAAAAATGAAAAAATTTATGGGAATAATAACCAAATTTACAATGGTAGAGTAGGAGGGATGCACAGGAGTTTCAACTACGTTGATAATTTATTTGTTAAGATGGGTGACTATTAACTTTAATGTCATTTATGCCTTTTCTGTATGTGAAATATTTCATAACAAGTCTGAAATCAGTTAAGAAAATAGGAAGATTATTTTTAAAGTCAGTTTGTAATTGGTGTTTTATATGTTTATATTTTTCAACATGATTTATTGTTACAGCTCAATGTGAGGCTTGTGATTATGGTCATAGGCTTTGGAGACTGACAGACATGTTTACATTTAAACGTTGACTTGATAAATTTATAATTAATATAATAATGGATCAGTTACTTATTTTATTCAAGCTTCAGTATCTTCATCTTTAAAAAAGAATTGATGAACTAAACCCATCTAGTGTCTAAAAAGATTAATTTATGCTTCTGTGTTAGTCAGCTTTCTGTTGCTATGACAAAACACCTGAGGTAATTTAAAGGAGGAAAGATTTATTTTGGCTCATGGTTTCAGAAGTTTCAGTCCATTGTTGCTTGGATGGGTCCTTGTTGCTTTCAGCTTGTATCTCGGTACATCATGGAAGGAGTGTGTGGCAAAACACCTGCTAATTTCATGGTGACTGGGAAGCAAAAAGAGAGAGGTCAGGGCCAGTTTCCAAAATAACCCTTAGAGATATGCTGCCACTGACCTGACTTCCTTCTACTGGGCCCTACCTCAAGGCTCCAGTATCTCTTGAATGTACCAACCAAACCTTTAGCATATGAGCCTTTGGGGTTACAGTTAAGATACAAACTGTATCTGCTACTTAGATGTTTTATAAAGGTTTTTAACAAAATTCATGTTATCAGCTTCTCTGAGAATAATAGTTCACCACTGAATACTCCTGTTGAGTACTCAGGAATTGTTAGCTGTTTGCATGAGCATTAACAGCAATTTTAGAAACCACAGTTTTAGAAATAATATTGTCTTCCTAACTTAGGGAGTGAAAAGTAAAACATGTCATTACCATATTCTTCCATATCTTTATAAAGCAACAGTTTTTTCCTTCTAGTTGCCTAAGTTTGCTTTTATTATTTTTTTTATTTATATTTTTCACAGGTTCTTGAGTCCTGAATTCATTCCTCCAAGGGGAAGAACAAATCCTCTGAAATTTCAAATGGAAAGAAGAGATATGTTAGAAAGGAGAAAAGTACTCCACATTCCAGAGTTCTATGTTGGTTAGTAAGTGCTGGATGCCTTTATTCGTAGTAGTTGGAAGGTTAGTTTTCCCTAGCGCAAGTAACATTATTCTTCACATATCGGGGTTTTGCCCTTAGGAGGTAGTTACTTGTAATATTTTATTAAAATGTTTAGGAAAGTAACTTACCTAGAAATGTTATTTATTTCTGCATCTCATATACAAATTCACCTCTTTTTTGAATTGGTAGGAAGCATACTACGTGTTACCACAGCCGACCCATATGCCAGTGGAAAAATCAGCCAGTTTCTGGGGATTTGCATCCATAGATCAGGAAAAGGACTTGGAGCTACTTTTATTCTTAGGAATACTATTGAAGGACAAGGTAAGCTTAATGTTATCTCAGGATTCCTTTTTATTTTCTGCTTCCTGGAACATGAAATTTAAAAGTGAATTGGCGGGGGCAGCGGGGTGCAAGGGGCATAGGGTACTGAGGAAAGATAAGGAACCTCTGGCCTTAGAATGATCAAGAATTGTGAATTGTGGTTTCAGCTTACATACATTTGGTGGTGTGCTTTTTCTTGAAGCTTCCTTTAGAATAGAGACAGCAGCCCTTAGAAGTGGACTCACTATGGCAACATCAGGGGAGGAATCACATGACTGCAAAGCAGTGTAGTGATATTCTTTTTAGGAGCAAATAACCTATGAGAACATTAGGACAGACATAACAATGTTCTTATGAATTACTTGGTCCTAAAATGAATGTTCCCATTTTGCTTTATATTATGACAGAAAACAGTCACCACGATTATTACTGTTTTATAAAACTTGGAGGCATTTAAAGCAGGCAAAATTGTGTTGCATACTATGACTAATAAGGGAGGGGAACATGTAAAATTCTAGGAAGATTATGAATTTAAATGGCAGGACAAGTAAAGTTCTTGTACTTAAAAGTGCCAGTGGTGAAGTATTATTTTCAGAGGATCTGATAACATGAGAGTAGTTGCTTGTTTATTCTTTAATGACTGGTGGGGCTGTATACATAGGAATTCTGCAGGACTTGATTGATTACAGATACTGGTACCTTCCATCAAGTCATGTACTTGAAGAGTTTTTTTGGTTTTGTTTTTGTTTTTTGTTGTTGTTTTTGGTATTGGGGATTGAACCCAGGGGTACCTTATCACTGAATTACATCAGAACTTTTTAGTTTCTGAGACAGTCTCACTAAGTTGCTTGGGCCTTGCTAAGTTGCTGACGCTGCTGTCTTGAACTTGCAATTGATTCTCCTATCTCAGTCTCCTGGCATTCACCCACCACACCTAGCTTGAAGTCTTGTAATAGAAATAAATATAAGAGTGAGCCAACAGATGGGTTTGATTTTCTTCTTGAAGATTAAAATGTTAGTTTTTTCCTCACAGTGTTCTAGTCAACCAACTGTTGAGATATTGTACATGGAATACTGGACACAGAGCACTCAGAAAGTATTAGCTCCCTCTTGCCATTCTCTATGACGTGTCTGACTATTGTAACCAGCCTTGACCTTTCCCATTGATGCCCCCTGCTATAGTGATTGCTTCTAGCCTAGTGGCTTTATACACCATCCCCATAATTCCCACACTGGTATTTGCATGACTGAACCTTTTTACTTCTAGATGTGCACATGCAGCTTCCTCTTCAGCATCTCCATCTGAGTGTCTTATGTGCATAAAGCAGCATAAATACAGAGTTCTTTATTTCCCCTTGGAGTGTTCCTCTTGCGATCTTTTCTATTTCTGTAAATGGTACCACTGTCCACCCATTTACTTAAACTAAAGCCTACGTGTTATTTTTATTCTTTTTTACATATTCGGTCAGTAAGTTTTCTTGGCTTGGTATCCAGAATACACATTCTCATTTTGTCTGTTTCTCCCTCTTCATTGCAGCCACAATTATCCATGTCACCATCATTTCCTGACTGCAGTTGTGCAGTCTTTAGTTTACATTCCGGTTATTTTAACCTGTTTGTATTGCTATAACAAAATGCCCAGACTGTGTAATTTACAAAGAACAGAAATGTATTTCTCACAGATCTGGAGACTGGGAAATCCAAGATCAGAACACTGGCAGGTCCTGGGTGAGGCAAGGCCCTGTTCCCTGCCTCCAAAATGGCACTTTGTTGATGTATCTCTGGAGTGCACAAATGTTGGGTCCTCACCTGGTAGAAGGTAAAAGAGTAAAATGGGTCTAAGTTAGTTACTTCCAGCCCTTTTATAAGGTATATTACAAAAGACCCCATTTCTTAATACCACTCCAGTCAAGATTTTCAGCAAGAATTTTTGAGGGGACTACAGCATTTTGCTTACCAAGTTATTTGCTCCAGCCAAATGGGCCCTTCCCTGCTTTTTTCCAATATGACAAGTTTTTAATACCCCAGGGCTTTTGTATTTTGTTCTTCTTTATGCCTGGAGCATTCTTAGGCCTTTAAGAATGTCAAATGTCAAATGTCTTCTTCTCTGAGAGAGTTTTCCTGATTGCCATATTTAAAGTTGTCCCTCCTGGTCACAGTATCATCACCCTGTCTTGTTTCCGTGTATGAAAGTACCTTGTTGGCTTGTTTCTGTGTTTTTCGTCATCCACTAGTGTGTAAACCTGATGAGAGAAGAGGATCTTACCTGTTCGATTTGCTATAGGTGGAGCTTCTAGGTATTGACTAGGACAGAAATGGTGTACAGTCAATATTGGATTGAATCCTGATGCTAATGTTGATTGCATATAATAGGATTTGTATTTCTTTTGGGATTATTTCAGAAAATATCAGTGTTTGTTAATACAGATGGTGTAATTAAATTATTACTTGTGGTACCTTGACATACTCAAAGCTGTTCCTAGCTTGTTTCACATGGAGGGCCCCAGTGTGTGAAAAAACGTAGGCCATTTGTATAAAATAGAGCTTATCTTTTTTTGGATTCTATGCTTGTCTTTGGTTTTATAAAGTATCTTATATTTTCTACATAATATAGTACAATGTAGAACAGTTGCAGTGCTTCAGTAAAATGTGCAAATTTTCTGATTAAAAAAAGTTCATCCTTAAGAGAGGCTTCTAAACCAAACTTAAAATAACATTTACTCTTTAAGATCATTAATGTTATTACTCAATATTGATGATTAATTATCAATCAAGTACTTGGGAAATGAACAAGAACATGACACAGATTCCATTTTACTCAGACTTTCTGTAAATTGATGCATGTTATCAGAAGTGAGCAGATTTGTGACAGCATATTTATAGAAAATTTTTTCTTTAGATTTTAGTTTTCTCACTTTTTTCTTTGTTCTTTCTATCTCATTTTTTATTTAAATGATTTTAAATTTCTTTCTTTCTTTCTTTTTTTTTTTTTTTTTGGTACTAGGGATTGAACCCAGGGGCGGGCACTTCACTGCCGAGCCACACACAGGCTACATCTGTTTTTATTTTTTATTTTGAGAGAGTCTAGGTTGTTTAGCGCCTCCCAAAATTGCTGAGGATGGCCTCGAATTTGTGATCTTCTTGCCTCCGCCTCCTGTGTCACTGGGATTATAGGCATTCTCCCCATACTAAGCCTTAATAATCTTCATTTTAAAAATTACAAATTTAGGTCACATTTCCTACATGCAAAACCTTGTAGGGGCTGGTGATATAGCTCAGATGGTAGAGTGCTTGCCTTGCAAGCACAGGGCCCTGGGTTCAATCCCTGGCACCTCAAAAAACCAAACCAAAACAAAAAACCTTGTCCTAGTTCCTTATGAAATATCTTTTAGTGTAATATACAGCATTTGCAGGAATCTTGATTTAGATTCTAAGAATGTTTTCTCTTTAGGTGTTGAGATTTGCTTTGAACTGTATAATCCACGAATCCATGAGATCCAGGTGATCAAATTAGAGAAACGATTGGATGATAGTTTGCTTTACTTACGAGACGCCCTTCCCGAATATAGCACTTTTGATATGAATATGAAGCCAGTAACACCAGGGTCTAGCAAAGAAATTCCTGTTAATCAGGTATGTGCTGTACACTTGAAATTGAAAGTAAAATAAGAAAGAATAAAATAAAAAAGAATCATCTTAATGAAAACTTTAAAGAATTTTTGTGTATGTATCAGCCTAATTCTTCTTTTTTTTGTTTTTAATCTTGCTTAGCTGAAAGTAAAAATGAAACCTAAGCCTTGGTCCAAACGCTGGGAACGTCCAAATTTTAATATTAAAGGAATCAGATTTGATCTTTGTTTAACTGAAGAACAAATGAAAGAAGCTCAGAAGTGGAGTCAACCATGGCTTGAGTTTGATATGATGAGGGAATATGATACTTCAAAAATTGAAGCTGCAATATGGGAAGAAATTGAAGCATCAAAAAAATCCTGATTCTGAGAAAGTATTTGGTTACTTAGATGTATTGGTTGTCAGAGGATTTATTTTAAACCCAATTTAATTTCATTTATAATAAATAGTCATTAAATTAACTAAGCATTTATTATTTTATTAGTACTTTAAAAAATAAAATTTGCACATCAGTTTATTACTCTAAAAAGAGAAATATACAAGTCAAATGGCCCTGTGTTCATTTCTTTCCTGGAAACAAAGCTACAGTGGAAGTCAGAGCAGTACCAGAATGTTCTTTAGTCAGCATGGAAGGGCAAGGGGAGTGGTAAAGTTTTGTTTTGTTTTGTTTTGTTTTTTTAATGGTGAAGTAAATCATTAATACAGAATATTATATGATTTAAAGAATAATAAAATGAACATCATGTACCCACCATTGAGTTAAGGAATAGAACATTTAGTAACCCCTATGAAAGTTAAGACATAGGACATTTACTAAGATCTAAGAAACCTCCTGTTTGTCTGCAGTCATAGCCCTCCTTCACTCAGGTGTACACACCATCTTGACTTTGTTAATTATTCCTTTGCATTTATTTGAGTTTATTGCCTACATACATATTCCTAACCAAAATAGTTTTGAAAAGCCTGTTAGCAGGTTTTTATGTAATAAAAATTTATGGCAATATTATGTAATATTGCCATTATTACAAAATTAAGAATTCAAGGGCAACGTGACATTCTTTGTGTTGTAGTTTGACTTCAGCTTCCCTGAAAGTTTACAAAAGCTACGTGGAGAAAGTTCATGGCTAAGGTTATAACTGGGTTTTGCTAACCAGAAGACTTACCTCAGGACATCTGGCAGGATTATAGTGTGGCCTGGGCAATTGAGGTCCAGCAGAAATATGGTCAGAGGAAGCAAACCACATTTTCTGATTATCAGAGCCATGAGGAATCCAACTCCAGCTCTTAGGCATAGGTCAAAACAGAATACTTATGTGGGCTGACACAAGTGTGTTTACTTGTATGCGAACTGAGTATGGTTGAAAAACTTTACCATAGGTATTATACATGGTAAAGACTAACCTATATGTAATAGAGTACAGTACTAACCTGGGTCTTGAAGGCAATTCTGCACCTGTCAGTTGAATCATGCTCAGATCTGCTCTCCAGTGTGTAGCTGTATTGGGCCTTTTGTGTGTTGAGCTGTTTTTGTCTACTGACTCATTTTGATGGAGCATATTCTTTGGTAGGTTCTAAAAACATATGTGGACAAAATTTTTAAGACCTTGCGTGTCTTTTTTTTTTTTTTGATACTTCATAGAATTTTATTTATTCAGTTTATTTATTTATTTATTTTTTGCAACACCGGGTATTGAACCCAGGGCCTTTTTGTATATGCTAGGCAAACACTCTACCACTGAGCTACACCCCCAGCCCTTTTTATTTTTGAGACAGGGTCTTGCTGGGTTGCCCAAGCTGGTCACAACTTGTGACTCTTCTGCCTCACCCTTCTGAGTAGCTGGGATTACAGATGTGCATCCCATGCCCGGCTAGCATTTTAGATGGGAAGTAATTTTCCTTCAGGATTTTGAAGGTACTGCCCACTGTCCTTTTGTTACTGGTGCTATTGAGAAACACAAAGCCATTTTGATTTCTGCTCCATTGTCTATGGCTTGAAAGTTTGTTACACTTTTGGTGTATCAAAGTCTAATTTTCACTGCTAGTCTCATTTTGTTCATACATCTCTTTCCTAATTTAGTTTTTTGTCATGTTGTCCTTTTCCTCTTTGAGCATATTTAAGATGATTGTTTAAAGTCTGTCCATTAAGTTCAATGTCTGCTTCTTCAGGGATGTTTTCCACTTTTCTTGGTTGAATAAATGAAACACCTTCCTTCATCTTTGTATACCATGTGATTTTTTGTTGTTGTTGAAGACTGGGTATTTGAACATCTAAGGTGGTTACTCTGGAAATCAGATATTCCCTCTTCTCTCGGGTTGACTTTATTTTCATTATTGAAGGCTATAGTAGTTTTTTTTTTTTTTTTTATCTATTTGTTTAGAGATATTTCCGAACTTTTTCCTCCACAAAGATTGTATTCCTTGCTGGGTGTGTTCAGTGAAGTCTGTTCCTTAGCTTGCTGACAGCATCTTGACAGTGTGACCAGGGTCCAATTCTGGGAACACAGCTGCTTGCTTTATGCCCATTGTCACACCAAGGAGGGAAGAGAGAATGGAAGCAAAAAAATGTCACCATTGAATTCCTGTCATTTTAAAGTTGCCTTTTTCTTGCTTGTTTAAAAATTTTTAAAAATTGTTTTTTAGACTTCTAACAAAATTATGGCTATTCCTGCTTGATTTTCAATGTTTCTATAGGAGGACAAGAAATTGGATTTGCCTGTTCCACTATTTTGCTCAAGCATAAATGGATAGAACTGGAGACTATCATGCTAAGTGAAATAAGCCAACCCCAAAAAAACCCAAAGTCCAAATGTTCTAATATGTGCATGCTAACACACAATAAGAGGGTGGGGGGAGAGAAGAGTAGTAAATTACTATTCAGTATTATGATGGGACAGTTATGAGCTAAAAAGAAATAACTCCCTGAGTCTTTTGTATAAATCCCAGAATTCAAAAGGTTAGAGGTCTCTTCTATTAGAAGGATGAAAAAAAAAAAAATGATACATAGTCATCTTCTGGTATCCACACCTAATACAGTGTAAATGCTATGAAAATAATTGTTATGCCATATTTAGAGAATAATGCAAGGGAAAAAAGTATACATGTTCAATACAGATGCTTGCTTATTTATTTATTTATTTACTTATGGCACTGGGGATTGAATCCAGGGTGCTCTGAGAACAACCCCAGCTTGTTTTTAAAAACTTTAAAAAATTTGTTCTGTTTAGATATACATGATAGTAGAGTGTATGTTGACATAATACACCTACATGGAGTATAACTTCCCATTCTTGAGGTACATGATGTGGAGTTACACTGGTTGTGTGTTCATGTATGAACATAGGAAAGTTATGGCAGATTCATTCTGTCTTTCCTATTCCCATCCCACACCCTTCCCTTCATTCCTCTTTGTTTAATCCAATGAACCTCTATTCTTCCCTCCCCCCACCCTCTTATTGTGTGTTAGCATACACATATTAGAACGTTTGGCCTTTGGTTTTTTTTTGGGTTGGCTTATTTCACTTAGCATGAGAGTCTCCAGTTCTATCCAATTACTGTACGCTGATTTTAAGTCCTTTGGATGTACAACAAGGAGTGGGATAACAGTCAAATGTGGTTCTATTTCAGGTTTTCTGAGGAATCTCCATACTGCTTTCCAGAGTGGTTACACCAATTTGCAGTCCCATCAGCAATGTATAAGTGTACCTTTTCCCCCACATCCTCATTAAAATTTATTATTACTTGTACTCTTGATAATTGCCATTCTGAGAACTGGAGTAAGATAGAATCTCAGTGTAGTTTTAATTTGTATTTCTCTAATTGTTAGAGATTTTGAACTTTTTTTTTTATGTATTTGTTGACCATTTGTATTTCTGTTGTGAAGTGCCTGTTCAGTTCCTTTGTCCATTTACTGACTGGGTTATTTGTTTTTTGGGTGTTAAATTTTTTTGAGTTCTTTATATATCCTTGAAATTAATGCTCTATTAGGTGCAGGTGGAAGAGATTTTCTCCCATTCTGTAGGCTCTCTTCACATTCTTGATTACTTCCTTTGCTGTGAAGAAGATTTTTAGTTTGAATCATCCTGTTTATTGATTCTTGATTTTACTTGTGCTTTAGGAATCTTGTTAAGGAAGTCAGTTCTGAAGCCGACATGGAAAGTTGGGCCTCCATCATCTTTCAGTAGATGCAGGGTCTATGGTCTAATGATCCATTTATGAATTGAGTTTTGTGCAGGGTGAGAGACGGGGGTTTAATTTCATTCTGCTACATATGGATTTACAGTTTTCCCAGCACCATTTGTCAAAGAGGCTGTCTTTTTCTCAAATGTAGTATGAGATACTACCTTTGTATAGTATGAGATAACTGTATTTATGTGGGTTTGTCTTTGTGTCTGTCTCCTGTTCCTTGGATCATGTCTGATTTGGTGCCAATACCAGGCCATTTTTATTACTATAGCTCTGTGTATAATTTAAGGTCTGGTATTGTGATGCCTCCTGCTTTACTTTTCTTGCTAAGGACTGCTTTCACTATTCTGGACTTCTTATTTTTCCTTATGAATTATGTGACTGCTTTTTCTATTTCTGTGAAGAATGTCATTGGAATTTTAATAGGAATTATATTAAATCTGTATAACGCTTTTGGTAGTATGGTCATTTTGACAATATTAGTTCTGCCTATCCAAGAGCATGGGAGATCTTTCCATCTTCTAAGGTCTTCTTCAGTTTCTTTCTTTAGTGTTCTGTAGTTTTCATCAGAGGTCTTTCACCTTTTTTGTTAGATTAATTCTCAAGTATTTTATTTTTTTGAGGCTACTGTGAATGGGATAGTTTTCCTAATTTCTTTCAGTGGATTCATCATTGATGTACAGGAACACAATTGATTTATGGGTGTTAATTTTGTATCCTGCTACTTTGCTGAATTCGTTTATGAGTTCTAGAAGTTTTCTGGGGGAGTTTTTTGGGTCTTCTAACTATAGAATCATGTCATTGGCAAAGAGGGATAGTTTGAGTTCTTTTCCTATTCCTATACCTTTAATTTCTTTCTTTTTTTGCCTAATTCCTCTGGCTTATCCCCAACTCTTTTTAGTTTTTTACTTTGAAACAAGGTCTTCCTAAGTTCCTGAGGCTGGCCTTGAATTTGTGATCTTCCTGTCTCAGCCTCCTCAGAATGAATTTCTTGAAGACATTTTTCTGATCTGTGGTTGGTTGAAGCCATAGATAGTTGGATATGGAGGGCTAAGAATATCTAAATTTTAATTTTTTAGGAATAGGCTCTTTTAAGCCCACTCAGGAGGGCGTCTGTATGCTGGACACTGCAAGGCATTTCATGTCTCAATGTTTACAACTTGTGAGATAGGTGAGTTCATTTACAGATGTTAGCTTAAAGAGCTCATCCAAAATAAAACTCAGAAGTATCTGAGAACTCTTTAAAAACCGTTTTTTAAAAAGTGTTGAGACTATATCCATCTGTGAGAAGATGCAAGGGGTACTGATATTTTTTAAAGCTCTTCATGTAATTATAATGTCCTGCTAGGTTTGAGAACCACTGCACTTAACATCCTGCCTGCTATACAAACAGCAAAATGGAAATTAAATTCAAGGCTGGTCATTTTGCTCCATGTTAGCTAATTGACCAAAACGCCAGGGAATGTATTCAACTAAGGCATCAGTGACCAACTTATTCTGCTCGCCCAGGACCTTCCAGTTTTAGCACTGGAGGCCCTATGTCTTAGGAAGCCCCTTAGTCCTGGTTGAACCGGGATGGCTGTTGGGCCTACAAAGTAGTTATTTGTGGAATTTATCTGTGATAACATTTTATTCTTTAAACATCCTAAATGTGCTTCTAAAAATTAGAGCACAACAGAGAAGTGGTTCATCATATATTTACTGACCTATTTTCAGGTTTGCATATTTTCCTTGCAGTTCAAATCTACTAAGAGCTCCTCTACTTGTTTTCATTTCAGCTACTGTATTTTTTAACTCCTAACTTCTGTTTTCTTTTTTTAAAAAATTTCTCATTGTTAATACAAAGAGATACATGTTTCTATCTGTTCTCTATTTGATACAATGTTATATCTTCCTTTCTTAATCTGAGTTTCATTTAGTTCTGTGAATGTTTATAATGGTCAGTCTTTTTCTGATACATCTGATGTCTGGTTGCTCTGACAGGCCTTTGTGGTGCCTCCTTTTCTACTGGCATTTGGGTTATATTTTCCTGTTTTTTTCCATGCCTCTTTGTATGGCAAGTCAAGATTTAACCTCAATAAGAAACTGATGAACTGACTTCCATGGTAGTAACTCCATTTTTCACTTTGTCAGTTTATGAGTTCACATTGTCTTTTTCAATATTATCATAGATATGAAATGGTATATTGCCATGATTTTGATTTTTTTCCCAGAGGTCCTAAGACGCTATACTGTGTTGTGCAAATTTCTAATTTTGATGAAGTGCAATTCTTTTTTTAATCTTCCTTTCATGGTAAATTCTTTCTGTGACCTGACCAAGAAATTTTTACCTGCTCCCAAATCAAAGATCCTCTCCTGTTTTTTTTTTTTCTAGAAGTCTGTGTCTGAGTTTTATATTTAGATCAATGGTCCATCTCTATTTTTCTGGGGTGTGTGGGTATGTGTGTGTGTGTATGTAGATGAGATGGAGTCAAGGCTTTGGTAGATATCCAGTTGTTCCACCAATATGGGTATGCTTTCCCCGTTAAATTCACTTGGCACCTTACTCAAAAGCTGTATAAATTTTCCTAGACTCTTTATTCTAGTTCATTGACATATTCACTATTCTTATTCTAATACCATAGTGTCTTGATAATTATGGTTTTGTAGAGTGTTGAAAATCAGAAATTGCAAGTCTTTCAAACTGTTCAAGATTGCTTTGGCTATTTTAAGGTCTTTGCACTTTGAAAATTTAAAATCGACTAGTCTTTTTTTTTTTTTTTTTTTCTTTAAAAACTGTTTTGAAAACTGTTTTGGCACTGGAATGGAACTGAGGGATGGCTCTACCAGTGAGCTACATCCTCAGCCTTTTTTTTTTTTTTTAAATTTGAGACAGGTTCTCACTAAATTGCCCAGGCTGGCCTTAAATTGCCATCCTCTTGCCTCAGACTCCCAAGTAGCTGGGATCACAAGGCATGGAATTCAATGTTAAATCAAACTTGACTTACTGGAATAAATCCTGGTTAGTCATGATGTACTATCACTTTATACACACACTGTTAGGTTGAATTTGCTAAGAACTTTTTTTTTCCCTTTATTTAAAAATAATTAAAGTCCTTGATAAATGTTTAAGGACTTTACTCACGATGGATGGATATTGAGCTGATATGTTCTGTCTTTCTCAAGTTCTGTATCACATGATGTTTCTTAATAAGTCATCTACATACACAGGTATCATTTTGTCAAGGGCTCAAGAAATGCAAAAATCAATTGTGTTGGGGTGGTTTTTCCATCATGGTAAACATAGAAGTCATCTGTCTAACCTATAAAAATTTCACATTCTTTTATTTTTTGCAGTGGTAGGGATTAAACACAGGGTCTCACACATGCTAGGCAAGTTCTCTACCACTGAGTTACATTCCTCTTCACATTCTTTAAGTGAACAAAAAAGCTGTAAAAATCCAGAAAAAGAATTAAGATATGAGATGATTATTCAAATCCATGCTTTGTTCTTGCCACTTGTATCCTCTCCATTCCATCCATTTCACAGGAATAAAAAGGAAAAAAAAAAATAGAAGTTTAATGATCAGGTAAGTTTCACAAAAATTTATGAATTATATAACAGATAAAACTTTGAAGTTCAACTCTAGGCATAATGAAATTTACTTAAAGACTTAGAATATTTCAAAGTTCTAATATTTTTCATTATATGAAAAGCAAGAGAAGTATTTCTAATTAAAAATCTTGAGGGAACACATTTGACATATTTCTAGTCAAAAATACAAAAGTCAGGCTAATTTCCAAATGTACACTTTAATAATAAAAAATTTACACATTTCAAATGCAATAAAGTCTCTGCCATTTATGCAAAAACAAAACTATGTACATATACATACTTTTATAAATACAGAAAAATGTCTGAAAAGATACCATTAAAATGAAAATAGCATTTATTGCTGGGGATAGTCATTGTGTGAGAATGCTAAATGCTCTTTAACAATGGTCTGACAAAAAAAAAAAGGGTAGCAAACTTGCTAAAAAAAAATGACTTAGCATACTAAAAAACATCATACACAAAATTAAAAGTGAAACTTTAAAAAACTAGTATTTTTAACAATATAAAGGCCTTGAAGCCCATAAGAAAAGCTTGAATGGATATTTCAAAAAGAATTACAAATGGTCAAAGCCAACACATGTTCACTCTCTAACAGTCACAATAAAATAATTATAATTCTTTTTCCTATCATGTTTGCAGTGAATTTAAAAAAACATAATAACTTTCTGGTGGGGATTCAGTGGCACCCTTACGCTTATTTGGTCTTGATTCAAGAAATTGGTACAAATTTCTGAAGGACAATCTATTAGTTAATTATGTTAATCCATAATTCATTCTAATTAAGATCTCCTTATTAATTATTTCTAAACAGGACTAGTTAAAATAAGTACAACTTAAACATGTTTCCCTCCATTACAAGGAATAAAAAGTCACTGGACTTTTTTTTTTTTTTTTTCCAAGCAAAGAAAAAGGAACTGAGTATAGTATATTTTAATATATAAATCTTATTTTAGTACTTTTCTATAAAGTTTACTCAAACTTCTTTAATTAGTGATTTAAGATGGTCTAGGTGATATTCTTCTATGAACGATTCTGCTTGATTCAAAGCTTTTATTTTCACCAGAATTAGAATTATTTCCTTGACTTCATTCCTGAAAAACAAAACAAAGAAACATGGCCCTCTTTAAAAATGTGTCAGGGCTGGGAACGTAGCTCATTGGCAGAGTATGCTTAGCATGCACAAGGTCCTGGCTTCAACCCCCACAGCAGCATCATCACTACCACCACCACCAAAAAGTGATGTATGAAGGCACAGTGATCAATTCAGGACCCACTTATTAGTCATTACTCCAAAACAAAAGCTTAATCTTAAATCAGTACCTAATATAGCATGAAATATAGAGATGTTGCTTTTTCTGCCTACAGCCATACACTGCATAATGACATTTTGATCAATGGCAAACTACTGAAAATTCCATTGCTGAGTGACATTGCAGCCATCATAACATCATATTTCAATGCATTACTCACATGTTTGTGGGGATGCTGGTGTGAACAAACCTACCAAACTGCCAGCTGTATAAAAGTATAGTACATACAATTATGTAGTACACCTGATGATAATAAACAACTATGTTAGTGATTTACATATTTACTACACTATACTTTTTTTTTTTTTTTGGTAGCACTAGGGATTGAACCCATGGATGTGCTACCACTGAGTTACATCCTTAGCCTTTTTTACACTTTTTAAAAATTTTGAGACAGGGTCTTGCTGAGTTGCCCAGTCTGGCCTCAAACTTGTGATTCTCCTACTTCAGTCTCCTGAGTAGCTAGGATTACAGATATGCACCATGACATCTGGTCTATACTACACTTTTTAGTCTTTATTTAAGAGTGTATCCCTACTCATTTTTTCTTAAGTTTACAATAAAACAGTATGCTGTGTTATGCCAGCAACAGCCTTATACATCTAGTGCTTACTCCATCTCTTGATTGCATCATTTTCTCTTGTGCTTAATCTTATGTCGTTTAGTTTATGATGGACCAAGGAGTGATAGACCATAAAATACACACACGAACACACACACACACACACACACCACACAGCCCAGGTGTGTAGCAGCTACAGCATCTATATTTATGTGAGTACACTCTATGATATTCGCACAACAAAATCTCAATGATTCATTTTTTAATGAATCTTGTTACATGATGTGTGTAACACTACAGTTCAAATATAGACTATTAGTGGGTGTATTCTAAGAAATTTCAATGTGAACGACTACAAAAAAATAGAAAAGCACAGAAAAAGTCTATCAAACATTTTAGTAGTGCTGAGTGGCCCTGCTATCAGCTTGTGTGGACCATTATGGAGGAAGCCACAGTGGGAATATTTATCCCAGACATCAGTAAATATTACAAATTTGGTTTATTTCATTTAAATTTTTT
Organism: Glaucomys volans; assembly: GCA_020662805.1. NCBI lineage: Eukaryota > Metazoa > Chordata > Mammalia > Rodentia > Sciuridae > Glaucomys > Glaucomys volans. The sequence goes on along the minus strand of JAJEJO010048836.1, from coordinate 317,918 downwards.
CAAAAGGCAGGTTACCAGGACACTACTGTATTTAATTCTATAAACATTTGATGCTGTGAATGAGACATTCAGAACAGAGATCTAGCAACTGTTGGGTAAACACCAGGATATACAACTTATTGAACGAGTGCTGAATTTTTAAAACTGGTCAAGAAAATTAAAAATACATAGAAATTGTTTTTCAGTGCTGGAGATCAAGTCTATGGTCTCTTGTGTGGCAGGCAAGCACTCTATCACTGAGCTATATCCCTAGCCCTCATTTAAAATGTTTAATAAGAGGTTTTTGATTTAGAGTTTGATTCTAAATTCCCATATGTATTTTTTGGAAGTGCTATTTTGGAAGAGATTTTGCATTTAAATACATAAATATGCATGAGGTGTGACTATAGTGAGCCACTCCAAAGGTAACCATAAAAATATCTACTAATTCTACCAAGTCTCAACAGATTTTAAAAAAAATACAAAAGTACAAATCTTTCTAAAAACTGTATAAAATTTCTAAGAATTGCTGAGATCATATAAAATCTTCAAACTATGCTTATGGAAGTTAAAATGAAACAGTCTTACCTGAATTCATCCTTAGACAATTTATGCGCAGACTGCAATAAGAACTGAATGAAATTTTCTAGCTGGGGAATAGATGTCCTCACAGCACAATTTTCGAACCATTTTTCTGGTAAACATACTGCTACCTGTTAATCAAAACACATGGCTGGTTTATAATAATGATAATTATCTAAGGACTCTTGGTAACATAATCTCACAATGATTATGCAAGTTGAGTATTTTCTCCTCGTATTATCATTTATAATTTAATAAAATTTTGGATAATTTCCCTTATTTTGTGAAAGGTTATATGCCATTTTAAAAAATTCATTCTTTATTACTAAGAGATTAAAACAGACTACTTTGATGAATATTCTGTAGTAGTGATTGTAATTCTTTCTATATTTGTGTATTTCTGGGCCACAGAATCCAAATAAAACATATCTTGCAACTAACAATCACAATGCCTAGACTCAAAATACTTTTAGTAAACCAAATTATATTTTACATAGTAGTACATGATCTACATAAAAAAATTAGAGTTAAGGAATCAAGTGAATGATTCTAAGATCCACAGAGTGAAAGAAAAATTAATTATGGTTTTGATAGTCTACCAATTTGATAAATTGCTTTAAATGTCCATGGAAGCAAAATGAGTCAACATAGTGCACTTGATTGTTCTTTTGGAATAAAACAAAACAAACACAATAACAAATAGCATTTTATAATCATCCTTCTAAAGGTAATAAGATGATTTGGGGGAAAGTTTTAGTAAAATCAGAAAAATGTTTAAAAAATAAAGAAAAGGATTCAGGTGTGGCTCAGTGGTATAGTGCTTGCTTGCTTAGCATGAGTGAGGCCCTCAGCTTGATCCCTAGCACTGGGAAAAAAGAAAAAAAAAAAAAGGAAGGAGGAGAAGGAGGTGAGGAAGGAGGTGAAGAAGGAGATGAGGAGGAAGGAAAAAATCTGAGACTCGTAGTAAAAAGGAATTTGTGGAAAAATAGGTTATGCTACACTTAGTAGGACTGAGAAATATTTATTGAAAAAATAAAGTTGGGAGAAAAATTAAAATGAACCAAATATTATAAAATATGTTCAATGAAAATTCTAAAAAATACTTTCTAAAATAAATATGGCTAGTCAGCATTCAAAACAGTTAAACAAAAGCAGGTGTGTGCGTTCTGAGGGTGTAGCTCGTGGTAGAGCACATGCTTCATCTGTGTGAGGTCCTGGGTTTGAACCCCAGCAGCAGCAATAGTAACAACAAACAAAAAAAATCTAAACAACTATGGCTGAGTTTGAAATCTAAAAAAGTATGGTTATAGTCTTTATTGACCTTCTTTAATTTCTTAGAAAAAAAGGCAGACACTTTGTAATTGAAAAAGGCTGAATCAGGTCCTATAAAATTTATTATGCAAACTACCTCTTTTCAAAAGTTTCATAACCAGCCTTTACTGGCTTGAAATTTAATGTCATTTGTACTTGCTTGCTCTATATCTTGTATCACAAGTATCAATAAAATTCTCATGTATCCAAGTAGTGTGTACATAAATGAGATTAGAACTTAAACACACATTTCGTTGGTCTGCTTTTCTAGTCACATATCATGGAAAGAATGTTTTATAAACATATTTTGTCTTTTCTACTTCACAATCACTAAACTCACTAAACCTGAAACACAGCACAGATGATGATTTAAGTTTTTGATAAGAAATGTCCAAATCTGCATACAATATGAAAATTACAGTCAGGAAGTTTGGCTAGGAAATGGTACATAATTTCACATACATTTTGTTTTTTAAGAAAGTATAAAGTATATATGGGCCTGGGGATATAGCTCAGTTGGTAGAGTGCTTGCCTCGCATGCCCAAGGCCCTGGGTTCAATCCCCAGCACCACACACACACACACACACACACACACACAAAAGAGCAAGTATAAAGTATATATTTTCTCATTTACTTAAAAGTTCTTCAACTATATGACTTTTCTTTTTGGACAGACCAACATGTTTTTGGGACATTTAGGTAGTTTCTATCTTCTATTATAAATAATGCTATGATAATATTCTTTATATTTAAATTTTTATGTACATCTCTGATTTTTGACTTAGGATAAATTCTCAGAAGTCAAAACATTATGAACTTTAAAAGTTTTGTACCCAACATGCCATAATATTCTCCAGTAGGGCCGTGTACCTCCTCCCACCAGTGTGAGAACCTTATGGGACCACTGTGCAGTTCACTCTTGTTAAAGCGCTCTTGCTGCACTGGCACCATTGCTTCTCACGCTATGCCAACACTGAGAATTACAGACAAGATATAAACAGCAAAAACATGTATCTCCACACTTTTTTTTCGTTTTGCAGTACTGGCAACTGTTTCACACATGTGAGGCAAGTGCTCCATCACTGAGCCACAACTCCAGCCATTTCTAAAATAACATTTTATGTTGAGACAGGGTCTCCCTCAGTTGCCCAGGCTGGCCTTGAACTTGTGATCCTCCTGCTTCAGCTTCTAGAGCAGCTGGGATTACAAGTGTGCACCACAACACCTGGCTCTAAACAACTTTTACAATAACTGTCTTTATTATATAATAATTTTTACTATTAATCTTTCTCATATATTTGTCAGTTATTTTTACATATCCTTTTTTGGTAACTTGACTTGCATATTTTTGGGTCATTTTTAATATGAACATTTGAACTGTTTGATTTGCAAAGGATTTTTTTTTAAATTTAATATAGATCTAATCCTTGTCATGTGTTACAACTTCTTTCCTACTTTCTCGACCCCCTTTCTTCAAAAAATAAACAGAAGATTAGTATAGTGAGCCCAATGAACACATTCCCCAGTTTTTACAACAATCAGTTAATCTCAATGTGCCTTTTTTATCTACTGAAGTTTTGTAATTTTGTCAAATCTATTGTTTTTCCTTATCATTTCTTCATTTACCTTTAAGTTTAGAAAGGACTCTCTCACCCTTGATAGTCATTTACCTCTATAACATATTTTATAATTTCATTTTTTACATTTAAATTTTTATTTCACCTGAAAGTTTATTAACTGATTGAGGTACTGGGAACTGAACAAAGCTCTGAATGTGCCAGGCAAACACTCTACCAATGAATTATATCCCTAGTCCTTGTCTGAAATTTTTATTGGTATATAGTGAAAAGTGAGAACCTAACATTCTTTTTGTAAAGAGCCAGTTATCCCAACATTATTTATTAAGAAATCTTCCCTTACTGGTGATATTTCAAACCAGCATACGAATTCTTAAATAGAGAAGGGCTGCTTCTGGGTGTCTACTGCTAAATTGATTTACTGATTTGTCTATTTGTTTGTGAGCATCACAATTTTATTTTGATACAATTTCAATAGCTATATTTTTAAAAATGATAAAATCATAATTGTTCCTCACAACTTACCTGGCTGCACTTTTTTACAACATCTCGTCCAGGTATGGCATTAAGAAGAGCTATAATAAGGTAGCGATTCAGCAGCTTCCCTAGTCCTAGCTCTTGCAAGGTGTCATCTGAAAGGAGTCCATTCCAAAGAAGAATATTGCGGAAGAGCTACAACAAAACATCAAGTGAATATGAAAGTGTTTTTTCTTTCTTTCTTTTGTCTTTCTTTCCTTCCTTCCTTCCTTCCTTCCTTCCTTCCTTCCTTCCCTCCCTCCCTCCCTCCCTCCTTCCTTTTTCTTTTTCCCTCTTTTTTTTTTTTTTTTTTTTTTTGGTACCAGGGATTGAACTCAGGGGCACTTAGCCACTGAGTCAAATCCCCAGCCCTTTTCACATTTTACTTTGAGACAGTCTCACTAAGTTGCTTAGAGCCTTGTTAAGTTGCTGAGGCTGGCATCAAACTTGTGATCCTCCTGCCTCAAACTCCCAAGTCATGCAGGTGTGTGCCACTGTGCCTGGTTTTTCTAAGTCTCTGACAAACATAAAGAGTCAGTCAAATTCTTCAACTCTCATTACAGTTAGCCTTATAGGAACTGTCAACTTTAGAATAGAAAATGTCTCTGAAAAATACCTGTTTCTTTGTGACCTCTACTTGTTCATCCTGTTTTCATTTTCTAGCATAACCACCCCAAATCTGTTTCAAATAACTTCACCAGGGCCTTTTCAGATCAACAATCTTCCTCCTCAATACATCCTGTCAGAGCCTGGGGCACTGAATACAAGGCTGTAGGATTCCAGGATTTATAAAGGATCACTGTTAAAGCCCAAGTCACTCTTGCCAAGGTGTGACCTTAAAACAGTCAATGCTGAGAGCTTCAATGCTCTGATATACAAAGAAAGAATAACAACTGGGGCATTTGGCGAAGTCCCCAACAGTATAAAATAAATACTAGCTGTCTTTCTCTTCTTTAAATCCAGATCATTCTGTGAATTTTATGGCATGCCCCACTTTCTTTCCAGTATTTTATTTACTACTCTAAGTGCTGAATGACATGCAGTTTTACTACTATTGTCATGCTTTCTCATGCTTTACATCATCACTGATGTTGTATCCTTGCCTAGAAAGTCCCTTCCCTGACTCAATCACATGACAAACATCAACTCACTACTGAAACTATGCTGAAATGATCTATGTCTTTTTAATTGTTAAATTGAATAAACACTTTGAGTTTCTCTCCTAATTCTTTTTGGTGGCATTTAACACTCTGGTATTTCATTTTCATTCTTATTTAAAAAAAATTTTTTTTTTTTTTTTTTTTGGTAACAGGGATTGAACACAGAGGTGCTTAACCACTGAGCCACATCCACAGCAATTTTATTTTTATTTTTGAATTTTGAGGTAGGGTGTTGCTAAGTTGCTTAGGTCCTTGTTAAATTGCTAAGACTGGTTTTACACTTGTAATTCTTCTATGCCAGACTCCTGAGCCACTGGGATTACAGGCATGTGTCATCACACCTGGCTTGTCCTTCATTTAGTTTCCTTAAGGCCACTGTCTTGTGGCCATTCTAAAGTTTCTTTGAAGACACTAATTTCCCTGTTCCCTCTTCTGTCAATAGCTTTTTCTTTATGCTTCACCTTATCTTCTCAGAATTTGTCATTCATGACCATGGTTCTAAATGCTGTCTATTATGTAGCTGAATCCCAAAACCTCAACACAGATCTGTCCCCTGCCATTTGGATTCATATATCAAATTGCCTCCTAGACTTTTGTATTTGTCCCAGAGTTGTATTCAATTCACTATGTCCAAAACAGATCTTATCTTCCCTCCCTGGACTTTTCTTTTTCCTTTGTCTCCTACAATGTTGCCAGACAATGTAATAAGCTACAAGGTTGCCAAAGTCAGAAACTTGGCTATGACCTTATGTTCCTCACATGTACATTAACTGAGTCCTTTCAGTGTTGAATCTTAAATGTCTTTTGAACCCATCTTCTTACCATTCCTATTACCACTGACTTAACAATGACTTTATGTTTACTCTTTAGACCAAGGTTAGCTAATTATGATCTGGGGGTTACATTCAACCTACTACTGCCTGCTTTTGTAGGGCCTGTGAGCTAGAATAGTTTTTTAAAATTTTTTTTATTTAATTGTTTTTTATTTTTACAGACTGCATTTTGATTCACTGTACACAAATGGAGTACAACTTTTCATTTTTATGGTTGTGCATGTAGATTCATACAATTCATGTAATCATACATGTACATAGAGTAATGATGTCTGTCTTGTTCCACCACTTTTCATACTCCCCTCCCTCTCTCCCTCTCATTTCCCTCTACAAAATCTAAAGTTCCTCCACCCCCCCGCCCCAACCCAATTAGATATCATCATCCGCTTGTCAGGGAAAACATTCAGCCTTTGGTTTTTTGGGATTGGCTTATTTCACTTAGCATGATATTGTCCAATTCCATCCATTTATCTGCAAATGCCATAAAATAGTTTTTTTAAAACAACAGAATATTTTATGACGTGAAAATTATGTGACATTCAAATTTCAATGTCTATAAGTATTACTGAAATGCAGCCACATTTTTTTGTTTACATTTTATTTGTCATTCTTTGGACTACAGTAGCAGAGTCCATTATTTCAATGGATACTAAATGGCCTGCAAAGCCTAAAAATATTTATGATGTGGGCCACAAGAAAAAGTCTTACCATTCTGTTTTATAGTCAACTCTATTAACAATAAATCTGCATTTTTATTTTTGCATACCTTTAGAGCTGACCAAAACTGCCTTTCTTGGAACTTTGACTGTGGTGATGTTTCATTTTCTGTAGTGCTAATTTGAAACAACAGAAAGAGAAAGGAGAAAAAGCAAATTACTCTTTCAGAATCAGAGTTTTGAAAACATTTATTTTAAACAACCATACTAAGCCTTAATGGAATATAAATGGAAATAACTCCACATGGAGATGATCTGATGATATCTATCAAAAATTACAAATGTACCCACACTCTGACCCAACAATCCTATTTTTGAGAATGTCTCTTGAACATAAGTTTTCACATGTACAGAATGATATGTCTGCTAGATTATTTGCAATATTATTGTTAAGTTCAGCATTTTGATGTCTATCAGTAACAGTATATCTACATGATGGTCTACTATATGTAACTTTAAAAAAATAAAGGAAACTTCTCATGATAACATGAAATGATCTCAAAGATGTATTACATAAAATAAGATTCAAACTGGATGCAACACTTTATGATATACTTTGCTGTAGAAAAAAGGGGAAAGTAAGGTTATGAGTATTTATGAGGTTATAAGTATTTACTTCTATTTGTATGATGAAAATCTGAAAAGATAAACAAAAACAATAGATCACTGCATGCATGTATGTGGATAATGGAAGAAGGGCAAAATCTGAGTGTATAGAGGGCGGGTAGGAGTAAAATTTTTCATTTTAAGTATAAATAAAAAATAAGCCAATAAATCACATGCAGAAGGACTTAACTAAAAATTTACAAAATAAACCTTACCAATGCATAATTTTTATATGCAGACATCACTTCTTGACTCAAAAAAGACAGAAAGCCAAGAGCTTCCTTTCATCCCACACCACAAACTCTTCTATCCTGTGACTACTTACTGGGTAGCTATAGTTTATAAATCACTACTATAATTGAAGCCTTCTTAGCAAATATATAGCCAGGCACCTAATACTACTTGTTTCATAAAGTAATTCACAGTAAATTTTACAGAATTCACAGCTGCAGTTTCTAGACTTTCAGTGATGTTCTAGGTTTATGGTATTCTACCTTTATACAAAGCTTTGTTCTGATCCAAGCACTCTTCTCACCCTCCTAGGGTTCTGTGAAATAGCTACTAACTTTATACTCATTTTAGAGATGAACACAATGATGCATAGAAAGAACCAAGATCAAATATCTAGTATAGTAGATCCAACCTCTAGAATCTGTGCTTTTTACTGCTCTATGCAACGCTCATGTTCCTAAACAAACAAACAAACAAATCCAATGTCCAAGTGCTAAGCATCATACATGGTATATAGCAGGTGACTGAGAAATACTTGTTGAAATCTCAATTTGCATCTTAATAGAATATGTACATGTATGTTTTGAGAACACTATAGTTTCTCTTGCATTACATTCTTAAAACTGTATTATATGATGAGCTATTTCAAATAATCCAGAAGTTAACAGCTTTTACCTTTTTGGATATAGAGGAATAAAAACATCATCTTCTATCGCCTTTTTCATTCTTGAAGCAATGGAGTTAAGTAAATCCTATTATTTAAAAAATGGAAAAGTATCAGCAATAGTCATAATTGGAAATATATTTATCAAAAACCATAATTTTTAAAAAATTCTGAGCAGTTTATTCTCAAGTCATGACCATGTTCAACCAGTTCAACATATAAAGATAAAAGACTTAACAGTAAACATTGGGAGACACACACTCCCATTCTGAAAGAAGACATGTTACACACACAGAAAAAAAAATGCAGCAAATATTAAGGTATTCAAAGTGACACTTCAGATGTGACATATTTACAAGAAAAGTGTAAGTTTCAAAATAATTAAATAATTTCCATAGACTTATAAAAAAAGAATTGAGACAAATGCTAGGAGATCCTGACAATCACAATAACATTTTCCTATGCTATTGAACAAGGGTGGTTCTATAAGAATCAAAATAGAGTTAGTATTTGCCACCATTAAATATATCAAATTACAGTACCAAAATACGCTAAAATGAACATGCAATGTAGAAGCTCTACCAAAGAAAACAGCATCAGGCTCTTGAATATTGTAATTTGTCCATACAAGTTTTCTTAGGTGTGTTTGTGAAAAAGAAATTTTCTTTCAAAAAGCCATTATAATGGGTAGGTCAGCAAAAAAAGTGTAATTATTTAAAACCTTTGTATTCTATCCTTTTCAAATGTAGGTAAAAAAAGAGAAATATCTAAATATAATTTTAAAAAATATTTGCTTATGAATAAAAAAAGTGAGTGGAGCATTCTTATGCAGAAAAACCATAATTTTAATAATGAAAATTTGTACACATTCACTCACTATTAAAATAATTACCAAATGGGATAAGAGACACCTATTCATCCAGGCTGTTGCCTGTGGCTGTAGATGGGTCATTTTCGCTGCTGTATTGTATTTTGCTGTTTAAATATTACGAGTAGGACATTTAGATGGTTTCTGGTTAAGGATCTCTTATGAACAATGATGCTATAAAAGTTCTTGCAGATGTCTTTTAGTAGGTATAAGCATACATTAATAATAAGCATATATGTAGAAATGGAATTGCTGGAATATGCTCATGACTATATGTACAACTATGTATAAAATGCAAAATTTTTCTCTAAAATAGTGGTATCCCATTTATATTTCCATGGCTGTGTATAAGACATCCTGTTTCCCTATATCCTTATAAAACTTATTACCTTTTTTTTCTAAATATTCATAATTCTGGTCATATCCCATTGTGCTTTAATTTTTATTTCCCTGTTGGGTAATGCTGGGCATCTGCTCATATCTTTATTTGCCATTAGGAAAGCATTTTTGCAAAGTACCTAGTTTAGTTGCTTATCTATGTTTCTGGGTTTTTTTTTTGTTGTTGTTGTTATTTGTTTTTTAGGTTCTATGTTTTTCTTACTGATTTATAGAAGCATTTCATGTACTGTAGTTACAGGTCCTTTGTTGGTTTGTTTATGTCTTTGACATAGTAAATTCACTTTGGAAAATTCACTTTGTTTATATATATATCAGAGATTGGAAATGACCAAAATATTCAATCAGGGAATTTTAATGATATCCTGTTATACACTAAATGAAAATATTAGCTAAAGTGTTTGAAGACTGTAGTAACATACAAATATGCCCATGTAATGAGATAATGTTAAGTGGAAGAAGAAAACATATATGTCTATTCAGACTATAACTTTGGGGAAAAAATAGGCTGGGTGAAAATATCCAACAAAGGTACCAGTGCTTGATACCATTAAGTATGAAAAGATGATGGGAATTTCAAATACTTTTTTCAAGTATGAGAAATATTTCTATAAAGAGATAGTGTTCTTATTCTTAGAGAATCCATATTTGAATAATAAAATGGCATACTAAACACTAGAATGAAAGTTATTTTTAAGTCAATGACACTACATGCAGCACAAATTAAGCTGTCACATACCCTATAATAAACTAAATTATTTGTAAACATAGAATTCAAGCAAATATATGTTTTTTTTCCTTTTTGGTACTGGGGATTGAACCCAGAGGTGCTCAACCACTGAGCCTCATCCACAGCACTTTTTATTTTGAGACAGGATTTCATTAAGGCTGGTTTGAACTTGTGATCTTCCTGCCTCAGCCTCCCAAGTTGCAGGAATTATAGACATGCACTACCACACCCAACCATATTTTTTCCAAAGATGCATATCAAACTGAATTTTTATATCTCTTTTGACTTAATTATCCATAACATTTTACTCAAGTGGCCAGACATCATTTATAACATTAAAAACAAACTCATTTCTTAAACATTTTAAATTGTTTTAAGGAAAAAAAATACTTTCTAGGTAATATATCCATAAAATAATATCTGAACCTATATAAATTTTTTCATTTCATTTCATTTATTTACCTTTCTTGCAGTGCTGGGGATTAATTTAGGGCCTTATACATGTTAGGTAAGTGCTCTATCACAGGACTATTACCCAGTTCCAAGAAATTATTACCTGCTGGCTTTTACTAACTTCATTTTCATAAGTGGAATGTTCCTCAAGAATCACTCTGCAGTGTTTTATTAAACTTGTTGTCTGTGAGGTTGACAATGGATCCCAAATGAATTCTACAAAGTCTGAAACAAAGATTTTTAGTGGTGTGCAATTTATTCACTGGTGGAAAAAATTACATTAAATTGATCACTATAAAACTCCAGTGAGCCCTTTATGCTGGTCAGTCATCATATTTCTGACCCATTACTCTCCCTTTTTGCCTAGATGATTATTTCATACCTTCTCTCCTCACTCTTACCCTTCTCTCAGCTACTTACTTTACCTTCTGATTTAAAAAAAAAAAGGCAATCAGAAGAGAGGCCCCATGATGGCATCCATATATCTCCCTGCATCTGTGCCCATATGTTCTGCCTTGTCTCCGATTCCCATGGATGAAGCACTTACACTCCTAGTTAAGGCCACCTCCTGACTTACACATGAGATTGCAATTATTTTGGTTTTCTCCAAGATACTGTTCTTGAAATTCTGCCTTTACACTTTGGTGTTGTTATCACTTCTACTGGATCTTTTTCATTATCCTACAAGGAGTTATTTCTGTTGTGTTAAAAATGATACCCATCTTGAACTGGGTCCAGTGCCTCATGCCTGTAATGCCAGCAACTTGGGAGGGTGAGGGAGGACCATAAATTTGAGGCTAGCCTGGGCAACTTAGCGAGATCCTGTCTCAAAATAAAAACTAAAAAAAAGCTGGGAATGTGGCTCAGTGGTAGAGCACCCTGGGTTTAATCCCCAGTAACAGGAAAAAAAAAAAATTGCCCTCTTAATTATATTACTCTCCAAAGTACTGCTCCATTCCTCCCCTTCCTTTTAAAACAAAATTCCTCAAAATACTGTCGAAGCTTCTATCTCCAATTTTTCTCTTCCATTTTGTTCTTGGATTCCTTTTGCTTAGGCCTTATCTCCCATCATTCTACCTAAACTGCTTTTATCAAATCACAAGGGACATTCACAGAGCACACTCCAATGACTGATTCTAATCCTTACTTTACTTACTGTCAATAATTACAACAATTCATTTCCTAGAACAACAATTACAACAATTCATTTCCTAGAAAACTTTCTGGGATACCACTTGCCTGGTTTCCTGCTTACTTCTCTGGCCTTTGTTGTCTGCTTGTCACCTGACTTCTAAATGCTAGAAAACCTTAGGATTCAGGTCACTTTCCTTTTCTTTCCTATTTACATTAATTTCTTTAGTATTTAGTTATTTGATGGCTTAACTGCCATCAATATGCAGATAAATTTCAAATCTATACCTGCCTGGACTGCCCCTTTATAACTCATACATTCAACAATGTAATTGACACTCTAATTTAGATGTCAGACATCCCAAACTCAACATGTTTAATATACCTTCCTACCTAGACATACCCCTCTCAGTTATTTCCACTTCAGAAAACAGCAATTTTATTCTTTCAATAACCATAGAATTATCCTTGATTTCTATCTTCCTATCTGTTCCATAACCAATCCATTAGAAACATTTGTTAGTACTACCTTTGAAATATATATAGAATTCAACCACTATAAGAACCCAGTTGGTATTTATTTCTTATAAAGTGACTTACTTGTAGAACTGTTTAATTACAAGAATTTTAATTTTTCAGAAGAATACTTGGATGGGAAAAATCTTTAAAAATTTAATGGAGTTAGCTGAGAAATCATATAAAGGCAATGGCTTCATTTTTTTTTTTTTTTTTTTTTTTTTAGAACAGAGTTCTGCAATGTTTTCTATCAAAGTTGATCCTGTAACATGATGAAACAGATCTTTGTCAAGTACAATTTGAGGTAAAACAAGTGTCTTTGGACTTTATAGTCTGAAGCACAGGCATTAATAGTACTCATAGTTGCAAGTGGCAGATGCATAGGAAATGCAGTAATTTTTTTATTGAAAGGGAAAATAAAGACAAAAACCATAACAGGAGAAGTTAAGAGAAAGAAAGAGACACGTGAAGGATGGATGAAAGTATGATCCTAACAAATGAGTTCGGTGTCACAAAAGCAGCCAATGTCACAATGCTAAAGGATCAGAGTTTTAGAAGTTTGGTAGCCAACCATTTGCCCAAACAAGCATTTTTTAAACAGTTTAAATTTGACATCTGTTTATCTTTACTGCATATAGCATTTCCTTTTGTTACAAAACTTATGAAAAAAATGTAATTGAATGATTTTATACTGTCAAAAGAGCAAGTTAATGTTAGTGAGATTAAAAGTGAGTACCTGTAAGTCGAGGAATAACTGTCTTATTGATGACTGAATATAAAATTTTTTTATCAGAGTTACCATCCCTCTTTGCATCTTCCACACTGTTATTCATAAATTCTTCTATACACGTGAACCATGGCATTTGTTTTAAACCGATGGAATCCAACTTAAAAATGGAATTGAAAAAGTTATTAAAAAATCTTAAATAATAGTGTATTTTAAAACACTTGTTAACTTTTCCAGTAATCACCAGAATTTTTCTAAAGATCAAGGAGAAAATAATTTTACATTTTAACACTAGGTATATAGCATTAGATCACCACTTGGTAGATGACATGGGTAAGACATGGTGCCTATGCAATATAACAAAAAGCTTCATTGCGTGCGTTCATTCATACAGCAAACACTCAGCAAATGCCCACTGAATGCCAGGGCTTTCAGAGCCTGTCTTATGGCAAATGCTCTCATAGGAGCAAAATACACATTTGTTTGGCATTTGAAATAACCATGAAACTTGCTTATAAAAATTCATCTGTCTCAAGCAAAATTTGCTTATGGTCTTTTTTATCTCATAAGCATAAATGTGTAATTTGCATGTGCTTGTAGCTTATTAGCAAATAATAAATGACCAGTTATTATTTGTTGAATACATTTATGAAATGATCTCTGCTAGCCAAATAAGTACCCAATTCAGTTGGAACAGTTAACAATTAGGCTGCTGCCCAACTGACTACCTAGCACTTTCTTAGAAATAAACTTGGTTCCCGAACAGTGAAATCTGTGTGGTCCTGAACCTAACCTGGGGTCTACAGATATCGTTACTAAGAAAAAGAGTAGAGTGTGGTCTTGGGTTAAGCCCCTGGGCATGGTGGTGGCAGGGAGAGACAGGCAAAGAGAAAGGACGTGGTTTTATCATTTACTTTCTTAAATCTTTATCCTCAACTCCCTCTCTTCTAGAACTTCATTTTCTCATTTCTGTTTACTCAGTAGGCATACCTCCAAGGATGTCCCTATTGTTTTATTATCTATGAAGAAAAAAACACTTCCTTTAAAATCCTCTTCATTCTTTCTGAGAAGTCCCCACTACTATGCATGAAATGACTATTTTTCTAATATTCCAGGATCCAAAACTTAGGGTTATCTTTGAATGTATGTAGGATGTTAGGGTATTCTCTATATTTCACTACTTCTTACTTCCTAACACCTCTCTTTTCCCTTTGTCACTGTCACCCTAAATGAGGAATCTGTCACCTTCAACCTGGGCTATGACAATGGATTTCCACTTCTTATTTTACTTTCATCCAAGTTAAATAATTATCAGGGCTCCCTAAAACGTTACTTTCAATCTGTCGCTTCTTCTATTACTTACCAATATAGTTCTATCTCTTAATTTCAGTGTAATCTCTAGCTTCTGAACTAAGAGTTCTCCCTTTATATCTTTAATCTCCTTCTGTTAAAATCCTCCCCCTCCTCCATTCAATTCTCCTACCACCTTTTTCCAATATGTTTTCTGTACCTTTAGAGCCCTTGGAACTGGCCTTTATGTTGGATTTCCCCAAACTTATTCTACCTTATACTTTTTGAAAGGATTTCAAATAATATATAAAAATTCAGTGGTGCTCAGGCTGAAAAATCAAGTCAGAGTAAAGTAAAGAAGAATGTAGCTTAAAAGTACATATTTCCAGACTATTATTCCAAAACTCTGAATTTTAGCTCCAACTCATAGGGTAAGATGTTTTATAGCTAACCTGACAGCAAAGGAATTTAAGTAACTAATGTGACCAGGATAATCACATGTTAAGAATAAATACCTTAAGAGGATTCCAATCAAGCAACTGGACTCGTATTAGGGGATTTAAAAGTTTTGGTATGCATAAGCTGATAAAAGCATCATAATAGGAATCAGGAAACTTTTCTCTCCATTGCTGAAATTTCAATAAAATATTCTGGATGTTACAAAAATCATCATGCACATCTTCAAAAACTTTCTTTTGATCCTGTAAAATGTCACCTGTAAAAAAAAATCTTTAAGTTATACATTTTAAGTTCGCTTTCCTGTAAACGTAGTCACATATGATTATGTAATCAATTGAGCTAAAAACTTACCTTTGATATTAACATATAATTTTTATTAAAAATCATTTCAGTAACAACAGTGTTAATATCAATACTAAGAGCAGCTACCATTTATTGAGTCCCTGCTATATGCCAAAATACAACAAATACATTATCTCATCTCATCACCAAGATGGATATAATCTACTCATTTACAGACAACAAACAATATTGTATTTAGGAGGTCAATGAATTTGCCTATGTTCATACAAAATAAAGCCTTTCTTTGAACTCACATCTACTGACTCTAAAGCCCAGAATCTTTCAACTATACACACTGAACCTTCTCATGATGTCAAAATAGTTTCCTAAATTCAATTATTTTAAAGTAAAAATAATTAGCATTGGAAGTAGGATTTGAAGAAATGAAACTAAAATATTCATTTGTAACAAAAGAAAGGCTGAGGGAAAAAACTACACAGATGCCAAGAATATTCACAATGTTCCTTAGCTATTATTTTCCATTTTTTCCAGAGGGTGAAAAAGTCTTAAAGGACAAAATCATTTTCCATTTTTCCTACGTTTTCCTAAATGTTTTATATAACTTATGTATTTAAAGGCAATCATAGGAAAGCATTTCATACTTCATATAAAGCTATATTAGAAACTTGGTAACTGACCTTGGCTTTTTTGGAAGTTAGTCTTCTCTGCAGAAGACAGTTCATCGTCACTTGATGTCCCTTCCTGATGGTTACAGTTACCAGAAAGTGCTCTCGCTTGTCTTCTTTGTATCCTATAAATTTGTAATTGCAATGAATCACAAATAAATGACAAGCAAATAGTTCTTGCTGAAATAAATGCTTTAAAACAAAAAGCAAAAGTAATTTTATAATTTATACATAATGGCCAGAAACACACCATCATATTAGAATACGATTTTATGTTACTGTTTTTGACACTTTTAGCTTTCATAAGTCTGTGATGGTGGTTCTTCCTCTTTTTTTCTTATAAGACATTCCTGGTAAGAACATCCCCATGGGCTATCCAGTTTCTGAAGATGGGGTAACAATATAATCAGGACCCTTTTCTACTTAAGAATAATTCCCAGCTTGATATTTGTCATTTTTTTACTCCTTCCTTTCAATGGATTCAAATATACCAGTATGGCTTTAAAGCATTGAGAACTGCTTAACTAAATTTTGGTCTTACATTATTTTCACAAATTAACGTCAGGTTAGGGTTAATTAGATCATACAGTTAATTCTATTTAAGTAGTGAATAGTACTTGCTCAATGATGCTTTAAGTCTTCACTTTCTATAGGTACCTTCGAGATTCAATCTCTTCTAAAATGCACTGAGTTTTTTCATCTACAGCCAAACTTCCATTTGTTGATGTCAATGTCTCAGCTTTGCCTGTTAATGAATAAAATTCATTTTGTACTGCAAATTCTCAAAAGAAAAATGAAACACCTTGAAAAACAAAGGTAATTTCATGAATGTATATACATATGTATATATATAAACACACACAAAATATGCTTACATCGCATATTTCATTATGCAATGAAATCTTCATGTTAACTACCTATTACAATATTACTAGACATCAAGTTTCCTAGCCTAAAAAAGGTATTTTGGTTGGTAGTTTAGCACTTGAGAATAGCAATATAATTTTATTTCCATGTTTCTTTACCTCATATTCTTTTTCAGTAATTTTTACTCATTTTCTCTATAGCCAAATAATAGAAATATTTGCATTGCCAGTATCTTATTCATATTCTTATCTATTTTAGTATAAATCATTATTTATGACTGAAAAAACTGTGGTTGAATCCCTTTCACTATTCACTTTAGTCAGAGGAAGACATCTCTGAAAATACAAAACCAATGTGAGAACTAAAAGGGAAGTATACAGTGAAATCTTACAGATGAATCTATACTAAAACTCCCCATAACCAGTTTATTGAATAGTCCTTAAACTACAAAGTGAGATCTCTGACAGTCTGTAGATTTATATGAACTCATCTTAAAACATTCATTAAATGGTCTTATAAATAATTTGTTTAAAATAGTAAGGTATTAGAAATTGTAATATTTGTTTTTTAACTCTAGATTTAATTTATTTTGATATTCTACCTCTAAACGTTTTGTTTTTGGAAGGGTAGGTAAAGGATTACTGGGAAAATACACAAAAAGCATTTTTAAGTAAGAATAAAACCATTTTTATTCTCGAAATGATAATGTAGTTTCATTTTTAATAAACTTAATTAAACATAAAAAACACTAACGTGATAACTGTTGTAAGTATGTTGATTCATGTTTTAATTCATCTTGCCTGCGCTTCATTAAGGTCATGGCTTGTTTTAAAAGAAGTGCGTGCATGGATGATTCTATTTCTTGGATGGTGATCATCTGAAATACATATATAAGTAACATTTGCAGGTCACTGATAATAAATTTTAAAAGTATAAAAAAGTAATATTTAGAAGATATATAGACATATGTATATGTTCAACTTTCACATGAAGAGACATTTCCAATACATTGCATCTCAATTATAAAACATATGAGCAAAAGACCTCACTTAAAATACTTTTAACATCAAAAACCAGAAAATCATCTTTTTCTACTAGAACAGGTTTATTATAATAAGATAATGAAGCCAAATGAGATGGAATGAGGAACATGGATGTGCATGATAGGTAGAGAAAGGAGTCTTCTTTGAGATAGGAGAATGGGAAGAAATCAGGTGTACAGCTCTTTTTCCCAGACTGCAGGGAAGACAGTAGGGACACTTGAAGAAGCTGGTGAAATCTGAAAAAATTAGAGAATGAGAAAAGAACTAACCAGGGAGGGTATGAAAGCTGTGATGCAGAAACATAGGCTAGCTGAAATTGGAACTTCTATTTCTTGGGCAATAGTTGCATTCCAGTGATGTTCCATAGCTGCTGCTATGGATAGATCAATGGGTGGGCTGATAAGATTTTAAAGGTGTAATTCTTCAGGGATGAAGGAAGAAAAAAATTACATTTTAACAAATACATTAGAAAGTAACTACCACGTGGTATATGAAAGTAACCAACTTAAAACAACAGAGGACAAAGCATTTAATTGACAACATTTTAATGATTTAAGTGGTATGGAAAGTAGACCAATAATTTATTTTTTAAATAATCTACCTTTTTATAAGAATAATTGAAGAACCCAGTGTAAGAACTTACTGTGTATAAAACAAAAACAAAAACAAAAAGTATAAGGGGAAATATTTATAAATCTGATAATACAGACATTTCCAAACTTAGGAATATCAAACAACCATGGCAAAATTAAAAGGCAAAATAAGCTGGAAAGTTTACATTAAATAGGACAAGGCATTAAAATTTTTAAGATATGAAGAATTGCTATTTTATCTGGGCATGGTGGGGTGTGCTTGTAATCCTAGTGATTTGGGAGACTGAGCAGGAGGATAGCAAATTTGAGGTCAGCCTCAGTAACTTAGTAAGACCTGCCTCAAAATAAAAACTAAAAAGAGCAGTGGGGATGTGGCTCAGTGGTAAAGGACCCCTGGGTACAATCCTAGGCTACCTCCACTGCCTGCCACCCCCGCCGCCCCTGCCACATAAGAGGAATTATTCAACCTAAGAAAACTAAAGGAGGGAAAAAAAGAAGAAGGAGGAAAAAAATTCGCACTAAGAACCAAAATAATACCGAGGCAAAAGATACAATTCACAAGTAGAAAAACTACATATACGTAATAAATAAAGGGGTTGAGATCAGAACATAATATAGAAAAACAAAATCCATTTTTTCTTCATTTGGTAAGTAATAAAACTAACACAATTTTTCTAGAGGACAGTTTGGCAATATGTTTCATAAGCCTTAAAAATATTTGTACTTGCTGGGCGTGGTGGCGCATGCCTGTAATCCCAGCGACTTGGGAGGCTGAGGCAGGAGGATCCTGAGTTCAAAGTCAGCCTCAGCAACTGAGCGAGGCCCTAAGCAACTCAGTGAGACCCTGCCTCTAAATAAAATACAAAATAGGGCTGGGGATGTGGCTCAGTGGTCTAGTACCCCTGAGTTCAATCCCTGATTTAAAAAAAAAAAAAAAATTTGTATTTACTAATTCCTTTTCTTTGACTTATTTCATTTTCTAGAAATTATTACATAGATGAAATTTTAATACAAAAATTATAATACTTTAGACAGTGTTACTTATAGCATTAAAATGAGTGCAAATCCCCTCAATGTCCAACATTAAGGGAATATGTTAAAAATCTATAGGATGAATGGATAAATATATACATCATGGAGTTTTATGCATGAAGAAGAATGAAATTGTGTCATTTGCAGGAAAATGGATGGAATTTGAAAGCACTGTTAAGCAAAATAAGCCAAACTCAGAAAGTCAAAGGTCACTATGTTTTCTCTCACATGAAGCTAGGGGAAAAAAAGGAAGAAAAAAAAGGAAAAAAAAAAAAAAGGTGGGGGAATCTCATGAAAATAGAAGGGAAACCAGGAGAATAGAGGAAGGGGATCTGTGAGGAGGAGAGAAGGGGAGATACTGCGGAATGAAACTGACAAATTATATTGTATTGTGCACACATGCAAACAGGTAACAACGAATCCTACTATTATGCATAATTATAATACACCAATAAAAAATAACGTAGGAAAGGATATATAAAGACTCAAAAAAACTTAACACCAAATAAATAACCCAATCAACAAATGGACAAAGGAACTGAACAGGCACTTCACAAAAGAAGAAATACTATCAGTCAACAAATATATGAAAAAATGTTCAACATCTCTAGCAATTACAGAAATGAAAATTATAACTACACTGAGATTTCATCTCACTCTAGTCAGAATGGCAATTATCAAGAATACAAGTAACAGTAAATGTTGGTGTGAATGTGGGGGAAAAGGTACACTCGTACACTGCTGGTGGGACTGCTATTGGTGCAACCACTCTGGAAAGCAGTTTGGAGATTCCTCAGAAACCTTGGAAGAGAACCTCCATGTGACCCAGTTATCTCACTCTTTGGCCTATACTGGAAGGGCTTAAAATCAGCATACTATAGTGATGCAGCTATAGCAATGTTTAAAGCAGCTCAATTCACAATAGCTAAGCTATGGAACCAACCTAGGTACCCTTCAACAGGTGAATGGATAAAGAAAATGTGGTACAAAATGTACACAATGGAATATTACTCAGCCTTAAAGAATGAAATTATGGCATTTGCTGGTAAATGGATGGCGCTGGAGAAAATCATGGTAAGTGAAATAAGCCAATCCCACAAAACCAAAGGCTGAATGTTCTGTCTGATATGTGGATGCTAACACATAATGGGGGTTGCGGGGTTGGGGGACAGAAGTTCAGTGGAATAGACAAAGAGGAATGAAGGGAAGGAAGGGGTATGGGAATAGTAAAGACAGTAAAATGTATTGGCTATAACTTTCCTATGTTTACATATGAATACATGACCAGTGAAACGCCACATCATGTACAACCACAAAAATGGGAAGTTATACTCCATGTATGTATAATATGTCAAAACACACTTCACTGTCATGTATAACAAAAAAGAACAAATAAAAAATTTTAAAAAGTTAGTTCCCAAATGCCACAGCTGTAACAATTTGAGAAATAAATTAGGTATAATAGTTCTTAATTAGACAAAAAGTCTGAAAAATAACCTATACCCATTATTGATAAATTACTGACTAAATAAATGGGGATAATAGAAAAAAATATGTAGGAAAAGCACTTATAGAAAATTAAAATCACATCATAATAGTAAGATTTAGAATATTCTTTAGTTGTATGATAAAGGTGTTTTTCCCAGAAAAGGAAATGATAGATTTATATGTACCTTTTCATTAATACAGTCAATTATATTTTCCACGTAGATTTTCATGTTTTTATAGAACTTATAATTTACAGCTTGACTTGATGAACTCTCCAGGTTCTCGACTGTACTCTTTGAGCTCTTGACATCTTGCATATATTTTTCATATTCTCTCTGGTGTGCGCGATGAGTATCCTGTAGTAATGTTAATCTAAATAAATAAAATAAAAATGCTTTATTTTCCAGACCTTTTTTGTGAAGTAGCAGTCTATTGTAAACATTTTTAAAGACAACCAAGCAACTGATAATCTTATAAACCTGGGTTTATTAGACTTGCTGAGTAAAGGGGATCATCACAGTTACAGAGCTCTCAAAGGGAAAAGGGAAGAGAGGTCCCTGATAAGTTTTTTATATTTTAATTTAATTTTAATTTTTCCTTCTAGACATATCTTATTCTTAATCTTTTCTCCCAATTTTTAAAAATTGTTGTATTATAGTTGTACAGACACTGCTAGGTTTTTAAAAGTGAGGGTTACTCCATAGACTAGTTTTAGATAAGAAGTTAATGAGTGCAGTTTTAGGCTGGGATTGATAAGAATTTATAAACTACATGAGATCCAATAACAATCAATCATTTCAGACTGAAAACCAAGGAGGCCATGTGGAGTTACTGATATGTAAGTTTGTACCAACAGAGGAACAAGAAACACATTTCTTTAAAAACATTTGGAATGTATTTTCCACTAATATTTTGACTCTCTGAATGCTTTAGAAGGAGAGAATTAAATGAACAGTGAGAGTTAAGATATAAATCAATATAATAATGTACAGGCATTAATAAAATATTTTAGTTTTAATCAAGCAGTGTATAAGTAGGTACAATGTGAAAACTCTAGATATACCAAACAACATAGATAATGTGCTATTTTTTTTTAATGTTTTAGTTGTAGATGGACACAGTACCTTTATTTTATTTTTTTATTTTCATGTGGTGCTAGGGATCATCGAACCCAGTGCCTCACATGTGCCAGCCAAGCATTCTACCACTGACTTACAGCCCCAGCCTGTGCTTTACTTTTTGTATAACAAAATGCAGCAATATATAAATATATATGTACACAAAGGGGAAACAATTAACAATGTGAAGAGATTACCTACAAAATGGAGAAAGCATTTGCTCAATACTTTTCTGACAGAGGATTAATATCCAGAATATATAAATATCTCAAAATAACTAACACCAAAAAAGAAAAGAAAAACCCAATTAATAAATGGGCAAATGAACTAAATAGGCACTTCTCAAAAGAAGAAATAAAAATGACCCACAAATATATGAGAAAATGTTCAAAATCATTAGCAATTGGGGAAATGGAAATCAAAATTAAGCACTGAGATTTTTATCTCATTCCAGTCACAATGGCAGTCATCAAGAATACAAACAATAAATGCTGGAGAAGATGTGGAGAAAAAGAACACTTTTACACTGCTGGTGGGACTGCAAATTAGTACAACCACTATGTAAATCAGTGTGAAGGTTATTCAAAAGACTAGGGATGTCACCACCACATGATCCAACTATATCCCTCCTCAGTAGTTATCCTAAAGAATTAAGGTGATTATACTACAGTGATACATGCATACTCCTGTTTATAGAAGCACAATTCACAATAAATAGTCAAATTATGGAACCAGCCTAAGTGCCCATCAACAGATGGATAAATAAAGAAAATGTGGTATAAACACTGGAGTTTTATTCAGTCATAAAGGAGGTAAGTATGTTCTTTGCAGGAAAATGGATGAAATTTAAGAATATTAAGTGAAATAAACTGTAAATAACTCAGAAAGCCAAGGGTTGCATGATTTCTCTCAGTTGTAGAAGCTAGAGAGGAAAAAGGAAAAGAAAGGTGGTTGGGGGAAATCTCACAAAAATGGAAGGGAGATCAGTAGAATAGAAGAAAAGGGACCTGGGAAAGGAGGAGGAGAAGGAAAGGGGAAATACTGGT
This sequence comes from Glaucomys volans, assembly GCA_020662805.1. NCBI lineage: Eukaryota > Metazoa > Chordata > Mammalia > Rodentia > Sciuridae > Glaucomys > Glaucomys volans. The sequence continues at coordinate 295,017 of JAJEJO010048836.1, read as the reverse complement.
GAATCATATTAACCAAATTACATTACTATATTTTGTGCTTGTATGAGTATGTAACAATGAATCCTTCCATTCGTACAATTATAATGCACCAATAAAAAAGAGGAAAAAATGTACATATATTTGTACAGATACAGGCTACTTCTGGAAGGAAAAAAGAAACTGGCAGCAATAGTTCTCCTTTTCTCTGTATATCTTTTGTACTTGTTGGTTATGTTTTTTAAACCATGAAGGTGCATTTTCTTTTTAAAATACAGAACCTAGTGAATAACAAAATTGAATACAGCAATGAATTTAAAGTAATGTTTATCCAGATTAAATGAAATGCTAATCTAAACCAATGACTCACTATCTTTCTTCTATGCTATCACTCTTGCAAAACAATTATGAACAACCATATAGGTTCTGGTTTACATGCAATTCTAGAAGCAAGAGTCATTCTAGCTATTTCCTTCTAAATAAGGAAATTGTATCAGAATGCCAATAAATAATAATGAAGCTATTTCAGAAATATCTTGAGTATATAACAGTAATCTCACTTAACATCACTATTAAAAAGACATTGAGCTGGGCACAGTGGCGCATGCCTGTAATCCCAGCAGCTTGGAAGGCTGAGGCAGGAGGATCCCAAGTTCAAAGCCAGGCTCAGCAATTTAGTGAGGCCCTAAGCAACTCCGCGAGACCTATCTCTACATAAAATATAAAAAAAGAGATGGGAATGTGGCTTAGAGGTTAAGTAACCCAGGGTTCAATCCCTGGTACCAAGCCCCTCCCCCCAAAACCAAAACAACTCCCACTGAAAACATTGATTTAGAATAGGTATTGGCAAACTTTTTCCGTACAAGGCCAGAGAGTAAATATTTTAGCCTTTTTAAAGGCTAGATGGCTGCTGTTGCAACTATTCAACTCTGCGTTGTAGACAAAAGTAGCCACAGACAATATGTAATATACAAGGATGACTGTGTTCCAAAAAAACTTTACTAACAAGAGTAGGAGGAACTGGTAGTTTGCCAATTCCCTAGAAAACAGAAATAACTTAATAGCTAAAAACTTGTACATGTAAAGATTCTCAAATATTTATTTCCCTATAAAATGCTACTAAATGTCCTTTCTACATCAAATCTTCATTTAAATGAACAACTATGACCAAAGTTTTAGTTGCAATGTAATAAAGGAATGAAGCTGCTTTAAAGTTGATTTATGGAAAAGATACTGGGAAGGACATTTTGCAACTATTCTTAAGCACAGAAAAAATACATCTTGAATAGCACTCAAAATGTTCTTTTAAAGGCAGGAGAAGCAAATCCTCTCCTTGTTTCAAACTGTTACAAGGACTAATTAAACTTACCACATACTTCTCTAACACACCTAATAATGTGCATCATTGGATCGTGCAGTGCAATATAAAATACCAATATTTAAAGTTGAGTTTTAGCACAGGTAACACATTAAGGTTAGTCTATTAATGAGATAAATATTAATACTGCTAGAATAAAAGATAGCTTGCTTTAGAAAGACATTTTGTACCAAGAGCTATAAAAAATAAGACCTTTGCCATGGCTGACTTTCCCTGGAAATTTATTTTAAGGGTAAAAAAAAAGGCAGCAGATTAAAAGGCTTATAGAATACAGTATTCATTATCTGTATTATTACCTATAATAGAGAAAGTTTAGAAGTCAAAATGTCCTGCAGAAATACTTAAGTACATTATGAAATTTTAATTATATGGACAGATAAGACACATTTTTTTTAAAACTTAAGGGTCATTTAACAATGTAGAATAATGCTTATAATCATTAAATAAAAACCTAGAATTTAAGAATTACGTAATACGTATTTGCCAAAAAGACTGAGAATACAAACATAATCCAAAGCAGGTGTGTTAGTGCAGTTAACAGAAATGGTATTTTTGTCTTATAAATCAATTTGGTATTAATATTTGATAATTAAAAAGAATATAGTGCTTTTTCACTACTAAGTGTCTAGGACAAATGTAAATTTCAAAATGAATATTACTCACCTGGTATTTAGTTGCTTCTTTATAACTTCTAAATTTACTGGTGGAAATGAAATGGAAGTATCAAACTTCTTTGCTATTTGAGATTTACTACTGTGGGAAAGGTCTATATCTCTTCCCTAGAAATAATATGAAAATAAATTTTTTTTAAAAATATGTCATTTACTTTACAAATGTTAATAGCTTAAAAGGAGACTGGATACACCAAGGTCCCTTCCAACCTAAAAATTCCCTGCCTTTGTAACTTTTCATTTTCACAACAGAATGTTTTCTAAATCCTCGGTTTTAAATTTTAAAACTTAAATCTATAAGAGACAAATTTTAAAAATCAAAACTTTTCCAAAAGTTTAGTTCTTACAGTTTTTTAAAGCTAACTCTGTTTTACAGTCTAGTGTACTCTAAGCAAGTCATGTGGTTTTTGAAGAAGCAACAGTCCTCCGTGGGAGAATGCTACCTGGCATGGTAGACCAGAACAGTGTGATAGAAGCAGCCATTCAAATGGAAGTTTGGTGGAAGGCTTCTAGGAAAAACTTTTTTTTCTGGCCCTGTTATTTGGGTGATCTGATATTTGCAGAGAAATACTATTATGGTTTGGGGACATGTTCCCCAAAGCCACTTTAAAGTCCATCTCCAACTCACCCTGTTAAAGACTTGGTTACCAGCCTATGTAACTTTTAAGAAGTGGGGCCTGGTAAAACAAGACAGGTCATTGAAGGCATGCCCCTTCAAAGCGATATTGGGACTACAGCCCTTCCTCTTCTCTTTTTAACTTTCTGGCCACCATGAAATGAATGAGCTTCCTCTGCCACTATGTGCTCCCACGATGATGTACTGTGTCTCTGCAAGCTGAAAGCAATGGGGCCATTTGGTTGTGAATGGAAAACTTCAAAACTGTGAGCCAAAATAACCTTTCTTCTTTACAAACTAATTACCTCAGGTATTTCTTACAGTATCAGGAGACTCAAATCCATTCTTAGCTAACACATCTAATAATATAGATATCTGGATATGTATTAGTATCCTCTGGCTAATCACAACTCATCACCACAATGCTAAAAATGTTCAAAGGTTCTGAAAAGTCTCTAGTTCAGACAAGGGCATGTGAAGAAGTAGACAAGATATTCAGACAATTATTAGCTTAATTATTCTTTACATTTTCCATTAAGCACCATCATGTCTCATATCAATTTTCACCAAGCCTTCCATCCACCTCCAACTCACCTGCATATCCACAAACACTCCTGATAATTCAATTTCAAATTACTTACATAATCAATATCTTTCAATAATCCCATTTTAAATATCACCACTTCTATGGAGACTTTTCCAATGTATTTACCCGCCAGTCTATAAATCTGACCACTCCCTTGCTTCTTTGTGCCATTCTTTGCAGTGAGTTCTGGCATAGAACCTGTAAGAGCTCATTGTAATTACTCTGTTTAGCTGTCTCTCTTCCTTCAAAGATTGTACATCATTCTAAGTGTCTGTAGTAGGCTAATGGAGACCTTATAAGAGATAAGTTCACATTCATGTGAATAATATGACAAAACATGTGATTAAGTTAAGGATTTTCAGAGAAGGTGCTTATCCTGGATTATGCAAAGGCCATTCCTTGTATCCTCATCAAAGAGATGGAGAAGGAGTTTGGGGACATAAAGAGAAGGAAATAAAGTAAAGTTGGCCAAGAGAGAGATGTGGCCACAAGCCAAAGAATACCAACTAGAACCTAAGAGTGAAGGAGTAGATTCTCTTCTAGAGCCTCTGGAAGAAATGTAGAGCTACTAATACCTTGATTTTGGACTTCTGTTTTTCAGTACGGTGGGAGAACAAACTTGTTATTATAAACCACCAACTTTGTGGTAATTTGCTGTGACTATCACAGGAAAGTGATATGAGCATGTGGTCAATCTTCAATAAAGAAACCAATAAATGTGCTTGTATTAGTCAGAAAAATGCAAATCAAATAAGAAAGAAATTCCATTTTTGGCAACTATACTTGCATCTAAAGCTGGCAAGCTGGTGAAACATCCCAATATCAGTGGTGTTATAAATTGAACTAGAGTTTCTTTAGAAAGCAATAGAGAAAATATACATAAAAATGTTCAACTTGTTTGATTAGTAATAACACTCTTGGCAATTATCTTAAGGGAATAGTTGAAAACCACATATCTGAACAAAAGAAAGAGGAAAAAATAAATCAAATATTCACTTATTATTATTTACTAATAGGAAAGTAATTCATATTGCAAATAATCTAAAATGTTCACCAAAATAAAGAATGGTTACAATAATTATTCATTCACTCCACTGAATATTATACAGCTATTAAAATTAGTTATTATTTTAACTACATTGAAACAGGGGAAGACATTTGCATGTCAATCAGAGAAATGAGAGCAGGGTGTGGTGACCCACACCTGTAATTCCAAGGACAGGAGGCTGAGGCAGAAGGATAGCAAATTCAAGGCAAGCTGGCAACTGAGCAAGATCCCCAGCAATTTGGTGAGATGCTGTCTCAAATTAAAAAATAAAGATGTGAGTGTGATCTGGCTATGACATCTATTACCCCATTGATCTCCAGGGTTGATTTAGCTGCTCTGGCTGGCTAGGTGGGTGTCCTTTTCCTGCCTCACCACTCCATGTCTATCCCTCCAGAAGCTATGTGCTCAGTGGAAAAGAATGATCTTCCCCAGTAGAGGATGATCATTCTTCTGTAAAGAATATATGAGTAGCTGTACTCCCCTGCTAGGACCTCCAAACAAGCTCTCAAGGTGCAAATTTAAAAAACAGAAAGAAACAGGAACATAGCTCAGTAGTAAATTGTCCCTGGGTTCAATCTTCAGCACCCAAAACAAAACAAAACAAACAAATCATAAATTAAAATTGTAGGTAGACTATAGTTCCCAAAGTCTGTGAAGGCATCCCAGAGGATTCATAGGGATAAGGTGAGGTATTTTAAATTTCTAGAGAAACAGAGCAACACTTGGCATCTACTGAACTGCTACCTCTAATTAGTTCACAGTTTGCAACATTGGACTGTACTATATTCCTTTTGATGAGTCTCATTTGTGGAGCTGGAGCTATGATAAAAAGGCAAGTATTGAAGATTAATATGGAAAAGAGAGAGGCAGTGTCCAATATGATTCCAAGCTTTGAGAAGTCATGCAGTGTCAAACAGGTATACACATTCTATCAGTAAGCAACTGTGGTTATTTAAAAATTAAATAAAGTTTTTTCTTCAATTTATCTGTATTCTTCTCAAATGGGTAAGTTGTTAGCTCAAAAATCTTATTAAATTTTGATTTAACTATTTAATAAATAGAATTGTTTGGTACTTCTTTTAATTCAGGATCATCATGATAAAATTATTGAGATACTAAGGGCTTCATGAATTCGTAAGTTTTGGAACCTCTGATAGACAATATGATAGTAATTAGTCTGGAAAAAAAAAGCTTATCAAATACAAAAGAATTATGTAACTTTGAGCAGGTGGAGTAAGGACTGGGACATGTTTCTTCTGAAGTATTTTTTAAATGATACTGTTACACTGATTTTTACCAAAAGAGTAAGGGAAACATCTAAGCCTGTTATAACAGGTCAGAAATTCCAAAATTACAATCACAGGTTTCACTTTTTTTAGCTTTTTAATTTTGATAACATGGAGATCTTACAAAACTTTCTAAGTTAAAATAAGAAATAACAACCTCTCAAAGAATTCTTACCAAAAAGATTCAAATATAAAACCTTTTATAGGTATGTTATTATAGTGTTTATAGCACTTTGACTTGTTATAATTTTGAACCTTACAGTCACCTCATCAGGGGTTTAATATTATTATTATTATTATTATTCCCTATTATTGATGAAAAAAACCTGAGGCTTACAGAAATTTAGTGTTTTACTCGGAGTTCTTTCAATATTTATTGAGCACCCACATTAGGTGCTGTAGGACACAACCTAAATAAAACTGTTAACAATTCTTGACCTCATGGGGATTATATTCTAGCAGCAAGACCTGAACCAAAATCCAAGACTCTCCACACCAAGGGCAATTTTATTTGCTTATTTAAAAAATTTTTTGTAGTGCTAGGGATTGAACTCAGACCTTGTGCATTTTAGGCAAGAAATCTCCCACTGAACTAAACCCCCAGTTCTTTTGTTCTTTTCAGTTTTGTTTTAAATCTCACCATATATATTGGGTTTAACTTTTAAAACCTTTGTTTAATATAAACTGTTAAGTTTCTAGAAAATTAAGAATTAAAAAAATATTTTTAATTTTATTGGAATAAAAGTCTTTGTGGTTGCATCCAAGTGAAGGATCTTGAGATGAAATCATCCTTGATAATCTGGGTAAACCCTAAATGTGGACAAGTGTCCTTACAGGAAACACAAAGTAGAGAGACACTAAGAAGGCATGTGACAGCAGAGGCAGGGAAAGGAGTCACGCAGTCATAACTTAAAGAAAACCTGGAACAACCAGAAGTTGGAAAAGACAAGGAATGATTCCCCTATGGGGCGTTAGAGGGAGCATAGCCTTTCCAACCACCTTGATTTCAGATTTCTGGCCTCCATGATGTAAGAGAATAAATTTTATGTTGTTTTCAGTCAGCATGTTACAGTAGGCATAGGAGTGTGATAATACATGGTATAAAAAATAATGACCTGGACTGGGGTTGCAGCTCAGTGGTAGAGAGCTCCCCTAGCATGTGTAAGGCCCTGGGTTCAATCCTCAGCACCACATAAAAATGAAATAAAGGTATTGTGTCCACCTACAACTAAAAAAGTATTTAAAAAAAATAATAATAATTACCTCTGTGATTTTAACTGCTTTGCTCATTTGTTGCTGTTCCCAAATATCTTGATTTTCATCTTCTTGACTGTCTTCACTTGTTTCTTCATTTCTACTTGCTGCAAAAATTAAAAAAAAAAAAAAAGTTCACACATAAACAGTATTTTTTCATTCCAGTTGGAGCAGATATTTCTGGGGTATACTATATGACAACTTAGCACTTTACATGTTTATTCTTCATTGTAATTTGGGAAGAAGGTGTCAATGTTGCCTTCACTTTATAAATTAGGAAGTTCACATAGTAGAGGGCAGGGTATTATTAAATTATTTATCTGAAGACCATGATGAAGCTTAAATCCAGCAAGCTGACTCCAGAATCTGCACTCATGTCACCCAATTGTCCCACTCAAGGAAAATTTTTATTAAAATAGGGAAGATTTTAATATGATATCTAAAATCTCTGTAGAATCTTCCATATTTACCAAAAAAATTTATAAAGGTGACAATGATACCTTGCAATATTTCAAAATTAAGACACTGCATAATTTCTTCAACCTGCTAAAAAACAAGGATAGTAAAGGCCTTAGTAAATATTATTACACATACCCTTTAATAATAATATTTTAATACAGATACATCTTTTAGAGGCTTATAGCATTATATGTCATGGACCAAATTGACAGTAAATAAAAACCAAAATTAACACTCTTTACAATGTGAAATACTACATTATATTTTTATGGAAATTTTATCAAAAAATATTATAAGGAAGAATGCCTTAAAATTCATAGAATGGTAAATAAATTAAATACATACTTGTTTCTTCCGTCATTCTTTGTCTAAGTGTCTGAGGCTTTGGAGTAAATGGTATTCTCTTCTCATGGTCATCGGGCTCGCTCTCAGGATCCTCATCACTGCTCCTCTTCCTATCAGGGGTAGTAGAGTTATGTTTTACATCCAAAGAAATAAAGTCATCTTGGGCCCTGGCCAATTCACGTTTTCTGCGGGCTGCCTGAATGAAAGCTGCATCAGGGATCTTAACTGAAAGAAACAAAGAGGAGGACAATGAAAACTAAACACCATCGGAAATACATATTACTCACATTGAACAAAGAAAAAAAGCACTATGTTCCTAAGTTTTTCACTATTTTGATATATGCATGATTTTAATAAATGGCTCAAAATCTACATCAGTAAAAACAGAAAATTAATTTAATAGTGACTAAAAGCAATTTAGAGAAATTAATACTATCTAGAAGTATCAGGAAATACACTCAAACCATTATCTTTTAAATCCTTACTTATCAGGTGTTGCTGACTTTTTGGTAAGGGCTAGTTATTTCTCCCTTGTGGAACCTGAGTGTCAGGGTAAGACTGGAAAAAGCTGAGCCTAGAATTCCTGTCAGCGAGAACTGCAGAAGGCAGAAAGATCTATGACAGACCAGTCTTACCAATGAAAAAAGAGGTGACACTAGGACACCCTCCACCCTCCTGCCCTGTAGACACCAATACAAAGAGGAAGTGAGAAATGTAACACAATTGGTGCAGTCAAACCAGACTGTAGAGTTCTAAGTAAGTCCCACCTGAATAATTGTAAGAAGTTAAAAAGTGTAAAGAAAATAAGTATTTTTCAACCTGATTAAATGATAACAATTTTTAATAGAGGCTTATTTTATTTTTTCTTTATTTGTACAGAAAAAATACATTAATATGAACTGCTCTAATTCAAAACAGGTTTCTTCATGCATGGTGATCTAAGCTGAAGTTTATCTTTATTTTATGCTCTAGAAAAAAAAAATTGCCTTTTTTTTGGTATCAGAGATTGAACCCAGGGTTCTTAAACACTGAGCCACATCCCCAGCCCTTTTTTTTTTTTCAAACAATCATATAATTTTATTAATTCTGACAACCTAACAAAACATAAAGAACCACAGTATATACAGCAGGTGGAATACATAGGCTACAAATCATTTTATATGCTACAAAAGATGAAATTCATTGAAAGAAAATTGGGTCAAAGCCGGGCGTGGTGGCACACGCCTGTAATTCCAGCTACTCGGGAGGCTGAGGCAGGAGGATCACGAGTTCAAAGCCAGCCCCTGCAAAAGCAAGGTGCTAAGCAACTTGGTGAGACCCTGTCTCTAATAAAATACAAAATAGGGCTGAGGATGTGGCTCAGTAGTCAAATACCCCTGGGTTCAATCCCTGGATCCAAGAAAAGAAAAAAAAAAAAGAAAATTGAGTCAACACAATTTTGCATTTCATACAGTCTTTGACAATCTTCATATTTAACAACAGAATGAAGTCACATTCAAGAAGACACTCTTGTTTTGGACTAGGGATTGACTAGGTGCTCTACCACTGAGCTACATTCCCAGCCTTTTTTTTTTTTTTTTTTTAAATTGAGACATGGTGTTGCTAAGATGCCCAGGCTGGCCTCAAACTTGAGGTCCTCCAGCCTCAGCCTCCTGAATTCATAGAATTGCTAGAATTTAGAGGTAGGTACCACCATACCTGCTCAAGTTAAAAATCCTTAAAACACACTAAAGTAGTATCCCCAGCCCTTTTTGAGACAGGGTCACTAAGTTGCTGAGGGCCTTGTTAAGTTACTGAGGCTGGCTTTGAACTTGCTATCCTCCTGCCTCAGTGTCCAGAGCTGCTGGGATTATATGTATGTGCCACCACACTTGGTGAAAAAAATGGATCCCTAAGAAATATACTATATAAATAAAATGGCAAGAGAAATTCTCCCTATTCCAAGCACTTGAAAATATTAAAGAGATAACAAGCTTCTAAGGCTCAAGTAAAATTTTCTAAATCTTTCCCATAAATTTGATCCAAATTCTTTGAGGAAGAAAACATGTCACTGGCTTAGAGAGGTACAAATGCTTTGATGACTGAAATAATGATCAAAAATGATAGATTTTAGAAACTACTGATGAGTCTACAATTACAGACCAGACTGACTGACATTAGTTCCAGGGAAAATAAAAAGTGCTTGAATCAATTATGAAACAATTGATCACTAGAAATCAATAAATATTCATTCATAACAAGTGATATAAAGTCAAGTGATTGCTTTTTTTATAGACTAGTATTTATTTATAGACTACTATGGGGAAATGATAAAGCTCAGGTGTTTCTATATCCTCACAAAGGATAAAACAGTTTGATTCCTTCCTGTGAATAATGTCATATGGGGTAAACCAAATAGAGTTCACTGAATTCTTAACTAGATGAATAACTACTAAAAAAAAAGAAAAATGTTGATTACAAAGCCATGTAGAACCCACTAGAGAACTTTGTATTTTGCCTTGTTTGATTTAATGATGTTATTGTAATGTGAATGAAGACAAGATGACATGTCTTTAAAGCTGAGAAGTACAAGCTAATGTAATCTAAGGCAGAATTATCTTATGTCTCTGCCACAGGGAATATTCCAAGGCAGACACTCCATTATTAATTCATTCTCACAGCTCTACCACAGGAACATAAAACAAATGCACTCTTGCTATACAAGTTCTTCAAATCATCACATTCCTCCACCTTTTCTTCTCCAAACAGTACATGTCTTCCACTTCCAAGTGCCCCTCACAAGATTAGTTTTCAACATTTCATCAGTGGTTCTCAATGGGGCATTGGGGAGAAGGACAACTGTTCACCATGCTGAACTGTTATACCCTCTGAGGACATTTATCATCTCTTGCCTCTGGGGCACTACATGACAACACCTTAATCACCATAGTTTTAAAGACTATTCCACACATATCCAAATACTGACTTCTCCTTAGGCGGGGAGTGTTGCCAATGCTTTATATCCACTCCATTACACTGTTTAATCCACCATCTTCTCTAGCAGCACAGTTCAATACAACAGACATCAGTCATAAATGACCATGTAAATTTAACTAAATTAAATTTTGAACTAGCCAAATTTCAAGAGCTTAACAGCTACTATAGTTAATGGCTACTGTATTGAACAATGAAGGTACAGAATTTTTCCATCGTAACAGAAAATTCTATTGGAGAGTGCTATATCTAGAATCTATATAGAGTATATAGAGTTTTAATTGTTTACCAGGCTTCAATTCTTAAATTTGGCTTTCTCACTTAATACTTCTCTATCCTGGGGATTTGCCTAAGAAAAGAAAAGGTTACAAGGCTACAGGGATACTAGTTGATAGGGTTAATAAAGAAGCACTTTTTATTATAAGACTTTTTTTTTTTTTTGGTGGTGCAAGAGATCAAACTCAGGGCCATAAACATGCTAGGGAAGGGCTCAACCACAGAGTTATATCCCTGGCTGTATAATACAAGACTTTTAAAACATATTTTAACAATTATTTTTCAATATAGTTTCCTTTATCAAGCTATATATTTTACTTTATTAACTTTCTCAGAAGGTTTTTACTAGAAAGAAAAAGGAGTCCAGTCCACAGCACAAATGAAGTTATAACATTTGAGTTAAAGGGCATGATAAACATTTACCTATGGCTGTTTTCTCTTCTGGGGCAGAGTTGAGAATTGTACAGTTGCACGAGAACTGGGGTTCAATACTGAGTGCGCACATGCACGCACACTAACACACGTGCATATATACATACATATATACTTATAAATATTTAATAAAAGTGTTAACTAAAATTACAAAAATTACAAACCTATTGATGAAAACTCTTTTTCTTCCAGAGAGCTAAAGCTGTCAGAAGATGAACTCTGATCATCTTTACTTCCTGAGGAAAGATGTGCTCCATCTTCTTCATCTGTTGAAAGGTCAACTGTTCTGGATTCTAATAGGACATTTTTTAAATACACAAGTTAAATCAAAATATTGGAATCAATAATTTAAATTCTGACATATGTATAATAAACACATGTATGTAGAATCTGACATTTTAATCCTATTCCACATATTTAAAGCAGACATACAGATCTTTATCTTTCAGTCTTTCTGAAATAACTGAACAATCTAACAAATATACAAAGACTTAACTTACTTGCGTTATCTATATATCTAATAAAATATTTCTAAAAGGACACAATGACAAGAGGGACAGGAACATTGGAGAAAAAAAGGACACAAATTGGAGTCATATTTTGAAAAGAAAAACAGTGGAAGTAAATAGAAAAAGAAAAAAATATCATTTACTATGTGCTAGGTACACTCAAACCTGTTTCACATGACAATACTCCTAATTCTATAAGGTAAATGCTATTACAGGTGGAGTACTAAGAAATGGATAGTAAATAACACAAAATAAGTAAGAAGCAGGACTTTCAACCTAATAAATTCCAACCACTTTTAGAACAAAGGCTGTCTATATTATGCCATGTTTCAATGGCTGGTGGCAAGAAGTTCTACAGAGTACTCTGGTCAAAATTAAAGCATGGGTCTATTTTTTCTGTGTGTGATTTGGGAAAGATAACTTGGTTTGTTAAGCTCAAATATATAAAACAACATTAAAAAATCCAGGGCTGGAGTTGTGGCTCAGTGGTAGAGCACTCACCTGGCATGTGCTAGGCCCTGAGTTCAATGCTCAGCACCACATATAAATAAATTAATTAAATAAAAGATCCATTGACAACTAAGAATATATATATTAAACAAATCCACAGTAGTGCTGTGAGAATTGAATGAGCAAAACATAAATTGTTGATGTTACTGATAATGAAGGATTTGTTAGTTCACAATACTGCAATCTTTATGAATAACATTAAAATATAAGATTTCCCCTTAATTAAAAGACCTACATGGAGTTTTAAAGTTTGGATTAAACCCAAACTTAAAAATCTAAAGGAATATAGCTGTGGCTCACATCTTTCTTAGCTACTGCTATTTATGATAGCCTTTACCTATTCCCCAAGTGAATTAGAAAAAAAAAAACTAAAAAAACATGATTATCAAATCTTGATCTATCAATCCTTGAGGTTCTTCAAGACTCTTTCAGAAGGTCTGGGAAACAAAACTATTTTAATCCTAATATGAACATGTAGTTTATTGTTTTCATTGTTGACATTTACATAAAAAAGCAAAAGTAGTGGTGGATAAAACTGCTGACCCTTTAGTATGAATCAAGGCAGTCACACTAACTTTGACAAACATTTTCTCAACAACGAGCCAAGATGTGCCTATAACTTCAAGAATTAGAGAGTCTAAAGTGAAAACTGGAATTTGGAAAAACACATTCTTCACTGTGAACTTGACAGGTTTTCAATAAAGACTGAAAATATTGGTGGTAATATTGAGAGTTACTTTTTGATAGTGTATAATAAAATACACCACCTGCAAGGTACAAAACTCAGTGAACAAATATTTTCCAAATAATCACTGTATGACACTATCAATCATGCATGAGTAAAAGATCCATTTCAAGTCTACAAAACAGGATTTTAATATAACAGTACCAAATTTTTCTGACACAATTTAAGATTTCATGTTGCGACTCGCCTTTAAGAAACTATTATTTGTTGAGCTTTGCTGTAATATTAAAGAAGAACACACTTAATGAGCTAAAGAAGCAATTTAAGTACTCCTCTTAGCCGCACGTCAGTGAGGGGTTGTATTTTCTCTAAGTACTTCATCCAAACAACATAGCACAACAGACTGAATATAGATGCAATTATGAGAATTTAGTTGTTTTCAGCTAGACATTAAGGAGATACGCAAATTGAAAACAACATCACTTCCAGGTTTTGGAAATAGTTTTTTTTTCACAAAATTTTTTTAAATGAATAAAATTTTTTTTTAATTTCAAATATGGTAAACATTCCTAATATTATAACCCACAGAACTCTTTGGAATCCTTAGCCCTTTTAAGAGTATAAAGGGAATCTGAAGAACAAGAGTTTGAGACCCAAAAGTTTGAGAACCACTCCTCTAGAAGGCAGGAAAAAGGTAACTCTTGCCCTCAATTCTCCCTACTAAAGTTTAACCATATTTTAAGATCATTAAAACTTTAGGTAAACAGGTCATAAGAATGACTACAATCATGAACCTGGAAGACATTTGTTAAGTGAAGTAAGCCAAACACAAAAAGACAAATATGTGGAATCTAAAAATCAGTGGAAATCATAGAAGACAGTAAAATATGATATATAATTTTATCTTATTTATTAACTTATTTTTTGTGGTACTGGAGATTGCACCCAGGAGCACTCTGAGTTACATTCCAAGCCTTTTTAAAAATTTGGTATAGGGTCTCACTAAATTGTCCAGGCTGGATTCAAACTTACGATCCTCCTGCCTTCACCACCCCAGTAGCTGGGATTACAGACATAAGCCACCTTGCTCAGCTCAAAGGAATCGAAATTTTAGTTAGAAGAATAAGTTTAACAGACCTGTACAAGATGGTAACTATAACAATGTACTGCAACATACTGTATACTGTACTTGAAATTGCTGAGAAATTTTAAGCGTTCTCACCAGAAAAAAAAAAAAAATGAGAGAATGTATAATTAGGTCAGGTTAGTCATTCCACAGCATATACACATTTCAAATCATGCTGAATACCATAAGTATGTATAACTTTTCTTTGTAAATAAATAAGTATATAAGAAATCACTAAGATCACTTTAATGGGAGTAAAAATAGTGAGGAGAAAATTCTGGGTCTCAAGACTAACCAAAACTATATTCCTTGTTAAGCTCTTAACTTAGACCAACACATTTTATGTAAACAATTATGATGCTGTAAATTCTTATTTAAGAACTCAAGCAGGCGGTGGAACACACCTGAACCTCAGCTACTCCAGAGGCTGAGGCAGGAGGATTGCAGGTTCATGTCAGCCCTATCTCAAAAACAAATACATAGCTAAATTAATTTTTAAAACGGTGTGGAGAAGGGCGGGGTTTGGCTGATGATGTGCTCACTGGTAAAGTTTGCCTATGCACCAGGACCTGAGACAGATCCCCAGTAACTCAAAGATAATTCAAAATGACATTTTATTTAATACCATTACTGGTACAGTCCAGTGTGATCAATCTCTATTATGATAGTCATATATATACACACACATATATAACTTTTAATCTGTTTTTGTAAATAACTGACGAAAGACAAAAACAAGCAAAAGAGAATGTTTCAAAACTTGTCACTTAGATTCTTTTAATACACTCTCTTAAGTATTCTTTAAAAAAAAAAAAAAAGAAAACTGGGCAAGTTTCCAAAGGTACATACAACTTTTACCTAACAGCATTAGGATTTAACTCCTTTGGGACGACTCACATTCTTCATAAACATTAATTACTGTACTACAGCTGTAAATGGTCAGGGTCATCTGATGGTGCAAAGAGGAGCCACTAAAGTGTACAAGATTCTTTTAAACGCCCCCTCCCCAAGGAGCCCGATATGTAGATGTAGGCAGTGGGCTTGTGCTGGAAGGGAGGCTGTCCAGCTCACTATCCAGCGACTCCGCGCGGCTGCTGGTATGCAGATGGTTAGCAGCAGGTCACAGGAACTCCTAGAGAGGACCCCGCGGCCCCTTCCCGCCCCTCGCGTCACCTCGGGGGCCCACAGCTTTCCCCCTCTTCACCTCTGTCCCCTGGGCTGTCAGCGCGAGGACCCGATCCAGCAGCGCGCCGAGTACTCGCCCAGACCCGACCCCGGCCTCGGCCTCGAGGACCTCCGGCCCTGCGGGGCAGTTCCGCCACCTCCGCGCGAACTCCTCCTGAGGGCGGGCCTTCCTCCTCCCGGCCCGGGGCCGCCGGTTCCCTCGGCACCCCGGATTCAGCTGACGGATCCTCTGCGTCATCGCTATCGCTGGACTGCGCTTGGCGCTGCCGGAAAGTCCGTTTCGGCCTGTGAGCCATACTGTGTCCCGCTCTCTGCGCGCGCGTTCGCTTTCTGTGCGCGCCGAACCGGGTCTTCAGTGTCCACGGCGGCGCGCGCTCCCGCCTCTCCTTGCTGCCGCGTGCGCGCGTCCGCTCCACGAGCCAACTCGCTCTTCGCTCTACGCATGCGTGATGTGCTTGCTTGCGTCTGCGCGGCGCACACAGCGGGCCTAGGCGCAGGATTGTGTGTGCTGTTTGTGCGATCTGTCCACTAGACAGATACCTGCAGCCTCTCAGGGCTGAGTCCCAGAAGGAGTAGGCTCCCATGCTCTCTCTGCAGATCCCATCCAGAAACCAGGCACTGCCTGCAGTGGGGTCCTTGTCTTTTTTCCCGAAGAGGGCTCACACAACCAAGATTTAGAAACAAACAGCAGTGCAACGTATTGGGTTGGGAGATGCCAGTGAAAGCTAAGCAGTGAAATTTTCACATTCAAAATAAGAGCACAGAGAAGCACAGATTGCTTTTCGGCGACGGGACTTCAAAATAAAGGGTGTATCATTAAAAAAAAGAAGAAAAAAAAAGGCATTCCTTAGAAAGATGAACAGAGATAAGATAAACTGTTGAGGCAAACTTGTGAAAACGGAGATGATACCTGAGATGAGATCTCTTCCCAGAAATTGTGTTGTGTCCTCGCTGTTGCATGAGAGGACTTAAAGCAGCACACAAGACTTAGTAAAAGTATAGCAAAGTTTATTAGAAGGGAAAGAAGAAGGGAAAAAAACATTGTTAGGGCAGGTTCCAAATGGCTGCAGTTTAGCTCCCTCCCTGAGGCTTCTGGTGGGCTGTTGTGTTTTTAGTGTGCAGCCAGGGCTGGGAACCTGCTATGTTGCAGTTAGGCAAGGCCAGAAGCACTCTGATTCAGGGTGTATATTCAAGGTCATAAACATTAACTTGTGGGCATGAGCCCCCTTAGGTAACCTGTTGGCAGTGTGCCTTCTTTGTTTGGCCTGCATATAAAAGGGCCTATGGAAAAGATTTAGGGAGCCAGTGGGGACAAAATGGGGGTAAAATGAGGATTAAAATGCAGCTGAAGCTGAAGCTGGAGGTTGTGGCTGTTACACCCGACGAAAATACGATCATCCAAGCAGTTTATGTAAAACCAGAGGAAGCTTTTATTATAGCTGGCCAGGGATGATCACCCGTACACCTAAAAGCAGTGTGCCAGGGAATTGTGGGCCAGTGCCTTTGTTGCCTGTATTTATAGGGAGGGGGAGAAATTAGGATGTGCAGTCCCTCCTTCCATATTAAGGAGGGGAAGGGATTAGGGTGGGGGGCTCTCTCACTCCTGCAGGGAGGGGAAGAAGTTAGGGAGGGCTCATCTCTCCCTCCTGATGGTATTTGAGAATCCTATTTCTTTTGGGGAGTATAACAGTGGCCACCACTGAATAAAGCATGTCTACTATATTAACTGCATCTTGCATCTTCCACCAGGACCCAGAACTTTGTTTTCTGTTTCAGAGCCCCTCAATGACAGACATCCTCAAAACAGAGTGGGTCTACTCAGAGGAGACAATTCACTTCTTTGTGAGTTTAGTTTTGTTGGGGTAGGAGGGGAAGTTTCTAGAGAATGTTCCCCAAGCACTACCTCTAAGCTTTTGACTGATGGTAGAATTGTATCCAATTTTTAGGAGTCCCTATTGCACATCTTTCAATGTAAAGGCAACTCTGCAACTCTTGGTCATTTCAGCCTCTTGGCTTCCATAGTTTTGCTGCAACTGATCTAAGGACCCTGCCATTCATGCTGCCTTTCCCCAACATAGTCTTTCTCCACCTGCTGCCTCTTTTCTTTCCACTCCTCCCATAATTGTCTGTCCAAAAACCTTCCACACTCATCTAACATTTTGCTGTCAGAATGAGAAAGTAAATTACTGTATTGTTTGCTTTACAATCGTCTGTCTTGCAGATCAGGTGGTTTCCATGTCTTACTTCCAACAAAATCAGAGTACCAAACCCAAGTGTCAGTGATACTGAGCAAGGGCTTCCTGCTGAGGCTTATAGAAGCCAATTCAAAGGAATGGGGGTTTTTGCAAAGAAAAAGCTTTATTGTAGAGCTAATCGGCAAGTAGGCCAGGAAAGGTAAACTCAGATCTGCCTGTGCCTGGGGTAGCAAGGGAAAGAGGAGAAGCTCCTTGCTGACTGGCTGGTGAGAAGAGGGAGTTTTAGGTTTCTTTTGCACAGGCTAGCCTCTTATCACTGGCTTGATAGGTCTTAGCTGATTTCATCAGCTGCCCATGCACAATAAATTTTGATGATGGATTACTGAGATTTTTGCATGTAATTCAGAAGAAGTTCTAAGAATTGGCATTGAAAAAATTCATCCTTTCATTTGTGGAGAGTTTTCTTAGTGTATATATAATATAAAATAGGAATATAATAATACAATTGGCAATGAACAATAAACTATTGTAGAAATAAGTAATAGCTCTCTAGGACACATGAACTAATGTGGGAGGTGTCTGTTTTATCATCAGGATATACATTCCCCAAAATAATTTTTTTTGTTAAAATAAGTGATGTTTATGTTTTCTCCTTCAAGTGTGTATCCATATAAAAGAAACACCATATCTGGTGCAGTGCCAATGATAAACCCCAAAGACACAAATCTGAATATTAAATTCTGAAAGAACAAAGTCCCTAAGTTTCAAATCCTGAGATTCATTGCTTCAATAGATTGAACTGGATACAAAAATCCTGAAATCCAACATCGTGAAAACTGCAATTCCCTTTGGAGGAGAAAAACTTATAAGAAGAGTAGAAAACTGAATTCTGGGGAAAGGATTAATGTGCTTTTGGTTGAGGAAGAACAGTTACATGGTGTTAGATAGAAATAAAACTAGATGCCTGGTAAGCATTACTGTGTGTCTGGGAGGTGTTTCTAGAGGAGATTAGTGCGTTAGTCTGAGTGAACTGAGTGGACAATATCTGTGATTGTGCATCATCCAATCTGGAGAGAAGGATGGCAATACAGAAGGCAAATTGGTGTCTCAAACTTTCCCCCCCCCTTTTAAGAGGGCCACAAACTGGAGACCAAACCTCTTACACATGGCCCTTTGGGGGACATTGCATTTTTTAAACTTCAGCAGGGATTATGGCTCAAACCCCTCCAAATCACCTGGGAATCATGTGGACATATAGATGCTGATTAAGCTGTTCTGTGGAAGGACCTGAGATTCTTCATCTCTAACAAGCTCTCAGGGAAGCCCAAGGCTGTTTGTGGAGGACCACACTTTAAATAGCAAGATCCTACAGCAGGAACTAAGAATAATGATTCACTCGTAAGAATTAATATTATGATTTGGATATGAGTTGTCCTCCAAAAGCTCACATGTGAGACAATTCGAGAAGGTGCAGATGAGAAATGACTGGGTTTTGAAAGTCTTAACATAATCAGTAAATGGATCCCTGATGGGATTAACTGAGTGGTAACTGGAGGCAGGTAGGTGAGGTGTGGCTGGAGGGAGTGATTCATTGGGGATGTGGCTATGCGGTATATATTTTGTATCTGGAGAGTGGAGTTTCTCTCTGTTTACTGATCACCATGGTGTGAGCTGCTTCCCTCCACCACCTTCTCCCGCCATGATGTTTAGCCTCACCTAGAGCCCCAACAAATGGAGCTGGCTTTCTATGGACTAAGACTTCTGAAACCATGAGCCCTCAAATAAACTTTTCCTCCTCTACAATTGTTCTGGTCAGATCTTTCAGTCACAGCAGTGAAATAGCTGACTAAAACAAATAAAAAATGTTTAATATCAAATTGGAACAGCATGTAAATGCCATTATGTACTTCAAAATTTGGAACTAAGTTGTCCTTAAAAAGGAAAACTAATAATAAGAACTGATTCACAGTGATTGAGATTATCTAAGGATGGCAGTTATTCACTATGTCTCCAGAATGGCTGAATATCACTTCAGGTGTTTATCTTAGTTTGAAAGCTGGTCAGTAGGACAGAATTCATGCCTACTTTTGCTCAAAAAGGATCAGTTTATTTAAGGATAGTCTGAGTGTGATGCTGGAGTTCCAGAAGCTGTGCTTTCCCTTCAAAAGTAACCAAATCACAAACACGTCCAATGTGAAAATACTAGGCAGAATTCAACGATTTGAGTTCAGAACCTGAAGGAAAGTCAGCTAGAAACTTACTATTTTGTTGCCAAATAAACTGATCCCCCAGACAGGGCTCTTCTCTTACTCATCTTGATGTCGCCATTCCTGATCTGGTGCACAGTATGCACTGATTTAACAAGAACACAATGAATTAAATAGGCAGATGGGGTGAGTCCAAAACATCTGTGTTCAATCACAACAATGAAGTTTGAAAACAAATCACTTTAACTCATTGGATGCAAATACATTAAAAGATAGGTGAGTGGGCTACAATGTAGCTCAGTGATACACCACTTACCTAGCATGCACAAGGCCCTGTGTTTGCTCCCCGGCACAGCAAAAAGAGGGAGTAAGAGAGAGCATGGGTGCCTGTGAGAAAGACATGGTATACTACTGAGAGAGAGAGAAAGAAAGCTCTCTGCTACTTAAAACATCAACTAAATATTTGTTCAAGGTAGAAAAACAAAAATTGAGTTTCTCTAGGTGTTTGGATGGGGGAGGATCAAATAAAGAGAAATTTTTAAATAAAAAAGCAGGAATCTTCAGTTTTCTTCTCCATTCCCAGGAAAAGCAGACTGGAGGTTATGGGGAAAAATTGCCAGATTTAGAAAAAATACAGGATGCCAAGTTATTTCAGATAAACAAAGAAATCATTTTTTACTGTAAGTATACCCTGTACAATATTTGGGGCATACTTGTGTGAGACATTTTGGAACTCTAGGGTATAGAGAGATGTGCAGAATTTAAAATGGTAGAGAAAGACTTCATAATCGGGGGTGGAGGGTGGGGTTGGTGGTGGTTCTGGAAACTGGAGAAAAGATGGTCAGTGAAAAGTTCCCAGTTACAGAGTGTGAAGGGATTAGGGACTTTTAAGATATGGTGGTGTTTTCTTCCAAACCATGAACAAACTATACCCATACACAGTCTTAACACTGCTACTGGGAATGAAGGGTTTGGTGGCTGACATCAGGGTGGTAGATATGGAAGGACTGGTGGCTCCATAGTCTTTCAGCTGTGAATGTCAAAGGACATGACGTGGATCACAGGAGAGAAGCAGACACTGAATGCACTGGTTAACTGTGAATGAGTGGCTATCACACAGCCCTGTTCCTCAAATGCACAAAACAAACAAGCCAGTAGTTAAAGGGGAGGTTGCCCCACTTAGTTACATATGGAGACCGGAACAAAGCAGCCAGAGAGCAAGCACTTTGTTTCTCAAAACAGCCTTCCCAGGTACAGTACCCCTATTTATCACTGCCTTATATAATTCTCTTTCTTGTGAATACTAGAATTTTTCCCCCAAGAGGATAAAGATAATGCCATCTCTTATTTGTCCCATCCTACACTTATTTACAATGCTAGCTTATTAATTGATTGGCTAATTATTATAAGATTCTGCATCATTCATTCATGTAATTTACAATTACACAGTTTAACAATTGAAGAAAATGGGCACATCAAAAAAAAAAAATCCCCAACTTCTGCAAATTCATCTCGTATTTACCCAGATTGTATTCCTCTAAAGTGAAATGACATTTTATTCAATTTGTCTTGCCATTTATTGGTGGGTGCTGAGCTCCCTCTAGTGAGAATTGTGCCACTTACAGAAGGATCTTATTAAATAATCTTGGAAATTGTCTCCTTCCTATTATAGAGCAGTTATTTTTTCTTTCTCTCTTATGAGCAATGGATATATTTTTTCATTTTTAAGCCAGCAAATTTCAAACTTTCTCAGAGAACAATAAGTTATGCCTTATCCATAAAAACATCGAACTAGTTAATAGAACTAATTGTGTTTTCTTTTTTTTTTTTTTTTTGTTCAGAATGCATTTTTCCAAGCTTTCACTACATTAGAAATCCCCAGGACCAGGAAGTCATAAACCACATGGAGTCTTGATTCAAAAATCATATACTAGCAGCCAAATTAGTTTGAGGAGCTGGCTTTTTAGAAATCCTTCATGAAATCCTGAAATCTCAAGTATTGTGAATTTTCTCAATTATAGCTCTAACTTACAGAATGAGTAGTGTCTTCAAGCTGCAACTCTTATGAGCCTGGACAAATGCATTGATTAACTGTCAAACACCCCAAGGACTACCAGAAATAAACCTACTGATGAAGCAAAGTTAAGTTAATAAAATCAACTACAGTAAGGGAGAACACCATCTTGACAGACTTAGAAGTGTCTGAAAATGAAGAACAGGACACTGCTTTCACAGGGTTTTAAGGTCCAGGCAGAATGATTTTTATAAATTTTTATTTTATGGTAGTAAGAACACTTAATATGAGATCTATGCTTTTATTAAATTTTCAAGGGTTCGATGTAATGTGGTCAACTATAGGAACAATGCTGTATAGGCAGGTTTCTAGAACTTATTCATTTTGCATAGTTGAGACTTTATACCTACTGATTAGCAACTTCCCATTTCTCCATGTTTTTAGTTGGCTTATGGTCTTACCTTCCAGAAGCAGGAATTGTTCAGTCCCAGTAGGTTTTCTGCCAAAATTGTTTAGTACAGTGCCTCCACTGGAATCATCATTTGAGTCGTTTTTCTTATTATGCAATGTAACACACATGCAGAAAAGTGAACAAAAAACATACAGTTCAAGAATATACCACAAAGTAAATCCCTCTTTAAGCACTACCAAAGTCAAGGAGTAGAGCATTCCTAGCACCCAGGAATCCCCTTATTCCCCCACTTGCTCGGTCACTCTCCCTGACCCCCAACTAAACATTTTAAATTTTATCATAATCAGTTTCTTCCTTTTTTTAAAAAAAATGTTTTTTGACACTTAAGCATGCACATTTTAACACTACAGTGTAGTTGCATCTATTTTTTAACTTTATAAAAATGGAAATATACCACATATGCCATTTTGTGTATGGCGTTTTTTGTTTCATGTATATTTGTGTCATAATTCCACATCGTTCTATATATCTGCAGTCAGTTTTTATTGCTGTGTGATATTCCATTATGTTACTATACTACAGCTTATTTACCAATACTTATCGATGTTTGGTTATTTTTAGTTTGTATCATATTAAATATAATATTATTATGGACATTCCCGTATCTATCTCTTGGGGTCCTGTGTACACAATTCTGTTGAATATAAACCTGGGATTGAAGTTGTTGGGTCCTAGGATATGCAACTTCAGTGGAAAAATGCCAGCATTCAAAGTAATAAATGGCTGAATTTACACTCCAATCAATGATGTACTAAAATTTTCATGGCTCCTTATCTTTGCCAACACTTGATATTATTGCTGGTTCTCTTAGCTTTAGCCATCTGGGTGTATTTTCTTGGGCTTCGAATTTGAATTTACTTGATTACAAATGAGGATGATTTTATATATGCATATATACACACACCTGTGTACATATATACATATACATATACACATATAGATATGTATGTGTATATGAAAACACACACACATGTTCTACCATAGTTTCTCCCTTGTGAATTGCCTGTCCAAATGACTTACCCATTTTTCTATTAAATTGTTTGTCTTTACTTAATGGTGTGGTAACTCTGTATATTCTATACATGAGTCCTTTGGCTAATGTATGTGTTGCAAGTATGTTCTCCCACTTTGTGGTTTGTTTTTTCATTCTCTATATATTATCTCTATATATTACCTATATAATTTTTCAATGAAGAAATATTTTTAAAGTTTTGATATTAATATAATTTATTTAAACTTTTCTCTGTCATTTGAGCTACATGTGTCCTATTGGAGAAATGTTTCTCAACCCCAAGGTCAATAGGATATTTTCTGATATGATATATATCTATAAT
This sequence comes from Glaucomys volans, assembly GCA_020662805.1. Classification (NCBI taxonomy): domain Eukaryota; kingdom Metazoa; phylum Chordata; class Mammalia; order Rodentia; family Sciuridae; genus Glaucomys; species Glaucomys volans. Next base: position 271,480 of record JAJEJO010048836.1, on the reverse strand, counting down.
ATAATATATATATATATAATATTATACATATATATCTATAATATATCTGCAATTGATTCTTCTCCTCATCCTCCTCCTTCTCCTCTTCACTCTCCTTTGTTTGGTGTGTATTGATGCTATAGTTTGGATCTTAAATGTCCCCAAAGGCCCATGTATTAAAGGTTTGGTCCTTAGCTTGATGCTTCCAGAAGTAGTAAAAATCTTTAAGAAGTGGGGCCTCATGATAAATTTTAGGTCAGTGGGGGTATTCCCTTAAAAGGGATTTTGGGACAGTGGTCTCTTCTCCCTTTTGTTCTTTTTATTAGATGAAATGACTTCTTTTAACTTACGTTCTGACCATATGCCACCATAAGCCCAAAGCAACAGGGCTAATGCTCATAGACTGAAAACTGCAAAACCGTTCCAATAAACCTTTCTTCTTTCTAAATTGATTTATCTCAGGTTTTGTTACCATCATGGAAAGCTGACTAATACAAGTGAGATGTCCGTCAAATTTGGCTTTTTTATATGAATATTCAACTGATCCAATTTAATTAAAAACTATATTTTAGAAAATTCATAATTGTATTTCTTAAGTAGGCAGAACAGTTAAATGAACTTTTATCACTCAGTTTTGACAATATGTGACTCATGGACAGCATGATTAGTCTTTACTTCCATCTACTTTCCTCTTCATTGTTTTGAAATAAATCACAGATATGATGTTTAATACATAAATATTTCAAGCATCTCTAAAACATAATGACTATTTGAAAAAATAAAACATATTCACAATATAATTATAGCAAAAAGCAATTAACAATAATCCTTAATATCATAAAGCATATAATTAGTGTTCAACTTTCTAATTTTCTTTTAAACTTATTTTTTAGTTTATTTAAATCAGGATCTAAATAAGACCCAATAATTGGGTTAATTTAAATGCCTTTTAATATTCTCTTAATCTATAATAATCTATTTCTGTTTCTCTTTCTTCCCCTCTTGTTCTTACTTTCCTCCCTTGCATTCTTGTAATTTAACTCTTGAAAAAGCACTGAATATATTTTCCATAGTCTAATTTTTGCTGATTGCAGTCACATGATGTCATTTTTAACATGATTATTTGTCCCCTTTAAGGAGAGGCTTCCTTATATTTCAAGTTCAACTTTTTTCACAGGAGAATCTCAGGGGAAATTTATTTTCTTTCATTAAAAGGCATAGAATGTCTAGTTGCCTCTTTGTGTATATGTGTTATTAGATGCATTAATGCTTACTATCTAGATCTATTTTTTTTAAATTTTGGTGCTGGGGATTGAACCCAGGGACACTCTACCACTGAGCTACATCACCAGCCCATTGTGTGTGTGTTTTTTTTTCTTTTTCAAGTTTTGAAAAAGTATCTTGCAACCCTTTTTCCTCAGTCAACCAAATAGCTCAAATTAGCAGTGTGTTCCACTACACCTGGATAATAATTCTTTAAGGCTTAAATATTAGTGCTATGCTATTTCAACCATTTTTTTAAAATTTACTATCTGAATTCCTTTTTTGTATATTTTTTTAAAACAGGGTCTCACTATGTTGCCCAGGCTGGTCTTGAACTGCTCAAGCATCCGACCTACTACCTCAATCTCCTTAGTAGCTCCTGAGTAGCTGGGACTGGAGTATTTTGTTTTTTTAAATTTATTATCTAACATTGATTTATTTTTTTGGTATAATTTATCTATAAAAGTAATTATAGCAGGCACAGTGGCACATAACTGTAATCCCAGTGGCTCAGGAGGCTAAGGCACGAGGATCACAAATTCAAAGCCAGCCTTAGCACTTCGTGAAACCCTTTCTCAAAAAAAAAAAAAAAAAAAAAAAAAAAAAAAAACCTAGCACGGACCTAAGCAGCTCAAAGAGACCATGTCTCTACATAAAATACAAAATGGGTTAGGGATGTGGTTCAGTGGTTAAGTGCCCTTGGGTTCAATCCCAAGTATCAGAAAAGAAAGAAAGCAAGCAAGCAAGCAAACATTACAAATGCTTATTCCTTTCATTGTATCTGTTTTCAAAACAATAACTTGTTTCATAGCATCCTCTAATAATGAATAACAAATTAGTATATCTCAGAAGTTACATGTACTTATGTAATAGTTTAAACATGTATTTTGAATCATTATCATTATTCTAATTGATAATCAAGTTATTGCAACATTGACCAATGGGAGCAAATAGCACACTAATTCAAGGTACTTAAATAAAATAAAACTAGAAAAAAGGAACATATTTTTATAAGACTATAGAGTATTAAAATATACAAAATAGGCAGGTCTTAGTCAGGACTGAAAATGGAAATTGGACTCTCTATTTCTTATCTTCCTTGTCCTCTTTTTTTTTTTTTTTTTTTTCTTTTCTATTACTGGAAATGGAACCCCAGGCTTTGCACGTGCCAGGTCCATGCTCTACCTCTGAACTACATCCCTAGGACTTGTATCTTGTCTTTGAATGTCTGCTTTGTTCATTTCTACCTATCTATTCATTCACTTAACTCCACTTTTATTGTTGTCGGTGGTGTTGTTTTGTTTGAGGCAGCGTTTTGCTATCTTGCCTGGACTAATCCAAACTCTGGAGTTCAAGAGATCCCCCACCTCAGCCTCTTGAGCAGGTATAACCACAGAAGTGTGCCACCATGCCCAGCTGTCTTCTTTCTTAATCTTCACAGTGAGCAGAAGTCCTCCTGAGTTTCACTTGATTCCAATCCATCTTTACTTTTTACGCATAACTCCTACTATCCTTATCATCTATAAACTTCAGGAAAAATGGAAAGAATTCAGGGAATTCTAAAACTAAATCAAAGCTCTAAGAAACCTCAAATATCCAGGGACCAAGTTATTGCCACCGGCCTTGAGACAATAAAATTAGTCCCCTCTGGGAACATTCTGAGTTACAACTAGAGTGTGCATGCACTTGGACATTGCTTCCAATCCTAGATTCTTCTTCTTCTTTTTTTTTTTTTTTTGTTACAAATTGATAGGACCAAATGTTGGCATCAGGCCATTTTGCTGCCACCAGTATTCTGCCCCACCACCACCATTTTAAAACCCAGATTGTTAGCCCTTGAACTTCCTAGGCGGTCATTGGTCCAGAAGGTTAGCCCACGAACCTCCTCATCAGCAATTGGCCCGATTGTTGTTAGCCCGTCAAATTCAACTACTTAAGAGAAGCTCCCCAGCCATTTTCTCTCTCTCTCTCTCCCAGCCCTGAGAGCCAACACTCTGGTCGTCCACCTGCCTGCCCCCTCACCCCCCGCCCTCTTTGTGGGCAGACACTCTGCCTGTCCGCTTAATAAAATCTCTTGCAAGAGTTCCTGCATCCAGAGTGGTTTTCTGGGTGCTTTCACCAAACATCATGAGAGTTTCATAAAATACTTTGTGCTATGGGTTCAATGTGAGGTGTCCCTTCAAAGCTCATGTGTGAGACAATGCAAGAAGGTTCAGAGGAAAAGTGAATGGGTTGTGAAAGCTTTAACCTAATCAGTGAATTGATTACCTGATGGGATTAATTGAGTGGCAATTGAAGGCAGGTAGAGTGTGACTGGAGGAAGTGGGGCATTGGGGTGTGGCTTTGGGGTATATATTTGTATCTTGCAAGTAGAGGTCTCTCTCTCCTTTCTGATCATTATGTGAGATGCTTCCTTCTGCCTCACTCTTTCACCATGATGTTCTGCCTCACCTCAAGCCCTGAGGAATGAAGCCAGCCTTCTAAGGACCTCTGAAACTGTGAGTTCTCAAACTTTTCCTCCTCTATAATTATTCTGGTTGGGTCTTTTAATTGCAGCAGTGAAAAAGCTGACCAAAACACTTTTATCACCATCAAGCAGTATTTCTATAGCTCCTAAGCAGACTCTACATCTGAAACCTATTTATTAGGCTTCCTCTTTTCTAGAGAAAAACTGTACTTGAACCTTCATAGAATACGCCTTATTTGGTAATGGTAACAGCCAACACTAGCAAAAGTCCAAAGTGTCCTTCCCAACCTAAGAGACACACAGTACTTTATTCTGGCTGTTGGATGGCCATTTGATTTTGAGACCTTAAATTTAGGATCCTTGGGATTTGGCCAGAAGCCTCTGATAATGTGTGTGTGTGTGTGTGTGTGTGTGTGTGTGTGTGTGTTTCCAGCACTGGGGGTTGAACCTAGAACCTCTTCTCCTCAAGAACCTAGTACTCCTCAAGTGTTCCGCCACTAGGCTACATCCCCAACCCTAATTTTCAGATTCTTCATCACCCATTTGCCTTTAATCTACCATCAATTTATCTATCATATTTTGGCACTCTATTAACTAGATAAATGGCCTTTCAACTTGATCTCCCTTATCTTCATTTTATTATGTTGGATTCTTTATAAGAAGGAAGAAAACTTTCTAATGCGTTTTTCTCAGATCATAGCTCTGACTATAAATTTAACTGTTGACAAAATTTAATAACTGTTCCATCAAACACCTCAAAAGGTAGATCATCATTTATAGAACCTACTTCAACTTAAATTTCCTTCACATCATTAATCCCAACCTTCATTTAGTATTTTAAAAATTAAAGCTTAACCTCCCACTGGTTCTCACTAAAGTCATCATAATTGAATCAGCAAAATCTGGCCTTCCAAGAATGAGAACCAACTTTGGGGCTGTTCTTTCCACAACAGCCAGTTTGTTCTCTTCAGAGAGATCCAGGGACAATCTACCTCCCTCTAAGGAATCTTCCTAACTTGAGGGAGAAAAAAAAATTGGCCTACTTTTCTGGTTGTTCTAAAATATACTCACACTCTCAATAGGGTCTTGTACCTACTAGATTGTTACCTTTGTGAATGTCAGGCTTATACCTGCCTGCTACATACTAATGTAACGTGTGTATTCAGGAGAATAGTTAGAGATTTTCTGATATTTGAAACTATCAGCAGATCATGTTTCTTTGAAAAGAATTTCCACAAACCTCCAAAAAGATGCAGGCAAGTACAGGCTACTTGGAAAAATTCCCTGTAGGGAAATGGGCTATAACTTCCACAGTAAAAACAAAACAAAACAAAAACTACTGGAAAAAAAGTTGTCAAAAACTTATACCTGAACCTAGAAAAATTTACAAATAATATAATTTCTTCTCTAGAGGGCTGATAAACCAATTTAAATTTAAATTCATGAGCTGGAATTATGAACACTCACATAACCATTGATTCTTTTTTTTTTCCCCCCAAACTCTTTTAGCCTTTAGTTCTTCTTTTTTTCCCCCCAAACTCTTTTAGCCTTTGAATTATTCTTAACAAGCCAAGGAAAAATTTATGCTATAATAATCATGTCTTGATATGCTTCTATACTGGAGTGTAAGTAAAGCAGACCTTGACAAAACTAAAATAAAATTCTACCTGACTCTCTAAAAGAGATCCTGGTGGATTTGGAGACATTTTCATTTCCTGAGTTTTTCTATTCTAGCCTCCTGGCTTTGGGACTTATTATAAAGGTGAGAAATTTTTTTTTCAGGTTATTTATTTATTTATTTATTTTTTACAGTTGGCCAATATATTCGGTCCACAGTCTTAAATGTTACTTACAACCATAGCCATGTCTATGTTGTTGATTCAAGAACTCATCCCTGGAGAGAGCAAGAAAAATTAACCCTAATCCAACTCTGGACTCTTTTCATATTCTCTCTTTCTCATTCTGGGGATTGAACCCAGGAGCAATTTACCACAGAGCCATATCTCCAGCCCTTTTTATTTTTTATTTTAAGATAGGGTCTTGCTAAGTTTTGCAGGGCCTCACTAAATTGCTGAGACTGACCTTGAACTTGTGATCCTCTTGCCTACGCCTCCTGAGTTGCTGGGATTACAAGTGCGCACCATCACACACAGCTACCTTTCCAATCTTGAACAGCAAAATCTCAGCAATGGTAAAAATTTGGATATTTTCTGCTCTTGGTGAAGAAGAGACTAAGAAAAAGAAAAATGGTCCCTGATGTTCAGAGGCTGACCTGACGATTCCCATGCATCGATCATGCTGTCAAATTCTGACCTGGCATTCTTAGCTAGGCTGTGTGTTTTTCTGCTGAACACAAACAAATTTCTAGAATAGCAACATCCAACAAGGTCATTCTGTTGCCATGATGAATCAAGACAAAAATCAAGACTACTCTGTAATCTTGTCCATGAACATTGTCCAAATCACATAAATGATCAGAAATCCTTCATCCTAGCTAATATGAGTGAGTGCTGCTCCTCTATCAATTATGGTGATAACTTCATTCTAGTCTTCCCCCCATGAATTTTATTAAGACAACAAATGATAGATTAGCTTCTGTTTCCTGATAGCATCTAATCCACAGCACAGTCCTCCTTCCTTAACTCCCTCCATCAATCATCTAAGACAAACTTAAATCCTGTATGTTTTCTAACATCTTCCTACTGAGACATCCTACAGTGTCTGGTGGTGGGGGTTCTCCCTCATTGCAAAGGGCAATAAACCCAACTTGCTTAACTCTGGGTATGTTCCTGGTAATCTGTGGCTGGCAGGTATTGATGGAGTGAGTGATATAAAATTCCCATCTTTATAAGTCACAAGTGGTTGCACACGGGCCATTTCATATGGTGCAACTTGATTCAACACCCATGACAGTTCTGAGTGAGATCCATTTCTGAGAGTGGGTGGCAATTCTTACTACTGTTTCTTCTACTCAGTGCTATGCTAGTCATCAAAAGTTAATAATAAAATGTGGAAGAAACAGATGAGTTTTTAAATTAATTTTCTCTAGAGAGCGAGAGAGAGGTAGAAGGTAAATAGATATTGGATAGGCTTGAAAAGCTTTATATGCCAAGACAGATGAAATTAGAAAAGAGTGGAAATACTGCAGGGAGAGAATAATTGCTAAATCCCAGAAGCATGGAAAGTGTTGGGATTTAGTCCTTGGGAAATAATAGACAAGGAAATAGTAATTGCAAGCAGGGATATTATGGTGCACTTAACTGTATAAGGGCCTATTCTAAAAGTCTTGCAAGCCAAACCTTGAAAAATCATGCTAAGAGGAAGAAGCCAAAGACATAAGAACACAGAGTGCATTCTTCCTTCATATGAAATGCCCAGGAAAGACAAATCTAAAATACAGAAAGCTGATTAGTAGTTGCTATTGCTAGTGGCTACAGGGTTTCTTAGTGGTGGGGGAGATGATAAAGATATTTCAGATGGAGATTGTGGTGCTAGTTTTATAATTTTGTGAATATATAAAAGCCAAGCCACTTTGTACAAATTTTATGGTGTGTGGATTATATCTCATTAAAGAGCTTTAAAAATGCTTTCCAAAAATGTGTTTTTAAATCATTAATTTATTTAATACAAATATCCCCATGAGTTCGGTATTATTATGCCTATTTTACACATAACGAAATTGAAGTACAGTGAAAAGAAAAGAAGCAGGAGCAATTATTTAATTAGAAATATAAGATGAAGTGGATGTAAATCATTTTGGTGACCATGAGATGCTGAGAGAATTCCTGGGCTATGGTTTTAAGATCAGGCTGGGTTAAGCTGATCAGATAATGGAAACCGTAGAACAGACAGACCAGATGTAAATAAAAAAGAAACTTTACTGCAGGGATGGCTCTTAGGCGAGGTTAGCCAGTCCACCAGGGTGCTGGGAAGTAGAAGTCGCACGTGGCCTCTATGCGGCTGGGTTTTTCTAACCCCCTGGTGGGGGGAGGGGAAGCTTGAGAAGTCCATGTCCTCCTGGGATTGGCTGGGGTTTGTCCGCACCTGATTGGGTACCTCTCTGAGCATGTGCAGGTCACACTGTTTCTTTGCGCATGCGCAGGCTGTTTGATGCCCTGCCCTCATCCAGTCACCCTGAATCCCTGGAATAGCTCCTTGGTTTGTGGGAACCATACATTGTTTCTTCACATGTAGCAGGTTGTTTGGTGTCCTACCCCCATCCAGTCGCCTTGTACCGCCCTAACAATGGTGTCTATTTAAACTTTTCCTCTTGATGTTGGAGGTGAGGTTGTGCAAAGATGTGTGGGGAAGGGTAGTGGAGAAGAACATACTTTTGGAAAGTGGGTAAGTTTCAAAAGCGCTATGCTGGCCAACCAACCACAGGGAATAAATTTCCCAGAAGCACTGGGGACACTTGAAGGTTGTATATCACAGATTCAGATGATTCCAACACTCAGGGCTATGAGATTGTTAAAACTTCTAGCAATGGAGCAGTCATATGGAACAGGGACGCTAGGGTGGATGTGGAAGTGAAGCCCCCAGAGGGCTTCCAGTCAGAGCAAACAACAGGAGAAAGGAGTGAAAATACAGTGAAGAGGAAGGCTAGCAGGAACAAAAGAGTGAGTACTTGAAGAATGGTATATAATAGGAGCAGCAGGGGGTTGGTAAACCTTTAACATCCAGCACTCCAGAAGAAAAGTCATGATGTATAGGGTTTCTTGTTTTTCGTGGTAGAGATGTTCTAGCTGGCAGGACCCTGCCACATATCCTGGCTACAGAGATTCTGAAAAAACAGGGCAGGCCTTCAGTTTTATGGAGGTTTGGACCCTCCTTTCTCTTGCTCCCAACTTTTCTTCTGCTTCCTGAGAGGCCCTCTCCACCCTCTTTTCAGGATCTCCACTTTCAGGGGACCGAGTACAAATCTGACCCAGAGCTTTGTGCACCCAAACACCAGTGCTCCTGCCAATCTCAGAAAACAAACAAAAAACTGGCAAGCGTGGGAAACAGTACTGCTCTCCTGGTGGGCATGGCTATGCTTTAGAACCCAGTGGAAATAGGTAGTCCCCAGGGGAGAATTGATAATTAGGCATCACTTCAAACTACTTTTATTTTCCTTTTTTTTTTTTTTTTTTTTTTTTTGGTAAATTCACCTTTATTGGTGGTGGTGGTGGTGGAACAGATTTTCTATGAACTAGGTATCATATTTATTTTGTTTTAAAAATAAGTTGAAACCTAAACAACTTCTTGAGTTTAAATTTTATGATAAAGTTAACTATTGTTCATTGCACATAATACTTTATGTAGTATTTGGCTTTAGAATTTAAGCCATCTTGGTCCAAGGGAGACTGTCAGCCAGCTCTTGTTGGTAGAGTATAACTTACCTGTTCTGCATGTTTTTGAAAAATACTCAGCTACAGGTCATCTGCAGGAGTTTGCTTTCTTTAAAAAGTTTTTTTTTTTTTTTTCCCACATGAGGGCAGTGTCGACTTTGGCTTTGCCAGTTCTGTAAGAACATATTTTTCATTTTGCTCATTGACGTAGTTCCATTTCTAGATCTGTTTAACTCCACTGCACCTAGAAATGTCAGGCTATAATTTTACATGGGAACTGAAGCATGGTGAGTTCTTTGCCTGGTAGAAAAGAAGTCTGTAGTACCTTTCTTCCAGCACTTGTAGGCTGCTGAAAAACAACCTGGACCTCCAACCTGATCTAAGCCATCTTTTTCATGGTCTGGCTTGTCACAGATGGTCAACAATGCCATCCACTGTCCCTGACAGGGCTTGTGTGAACAGCAATCTCTATGGTTATCTACAAGATTCAAAGGGTGAGGCATAGACAGAGTTTTGGAAGCCTCCTGAACACATTCATTGCAAATAGTGGAGCATATCTAGTTTCCTGTCCATAACTGTCCTGGGACCCCTGCCCTACCCAGTCCCCTAATTCTTGCAAAGCAAGATGGCAAAGCATGTATTCAAATGGGAAAATTGGTTCCTCCTAGAGTGCTGATGGTGGATGTTTATTCTGCTGGAGGACTTAATACTCCCAAATTTTGTACCACACCTTAGATTCTGGTCTTAGGAAGAGATGCTTCATGGGATTTAGTGTAGTAGGTTTTTGCCTTTGTGATTAAATGATGAGGGATCCAGGTGCCTTATAGCTTTTTGACTCAAAGCCCGAGTATCCAGGAAACTGCCCCCTTTGAGACCAGCTATATCATGAGAAGTCTGATGCTATTGACATCAGGGATGCCTGAAGCCTGCCTTGGAAGGGCCTGGCATGCCACAGCACACATGCAAGCCACCAAATCTTGAAGCAGCCAACCAGGAGAGACTGAGACTCAGTGCTCTAGGGATGTATATTTGAATGTTTATTATTCTTTGCCCGTCAACCTCAACTCTTGGCAGGATATAAGCTATCCTGGAATCTATGGAGCTAAGAGCCAAGCAGAGGGAAATAGTCTAAGCAGGCCTCTGCCTGAGAACCTTGCAGCCTGGAAGGAGTAGTGGATAGACAACTGCATGTGACTTTGCTGTTCTGAGAGCCAGTGCCCCAGAGCTGGCAGGCTGGGCACAGTGGTGTATGCAGGTGGTTGGTCTTAGAAGTTTGAGTTTGTTCCTTATGGGGTATCTTGCCCAGGTACTTTGTGCCGTGACATCACCTAGCCATACAAGTCACAAATGTTCTGTTATAGTTTGGATATAGAATGTCCCCAAAGGCTCATGTGTTGAAGGTTTGGTCCCCAGCTGATGGAACTATTGGGGGATGGTGAAACATTAGGTAGGGGGGCCTCCTTGTAGGAATTAGGTCATTGGACATGTGCCCTTGAAGGGTTCACCTGATTCTGCCTCTGTCTCTGCTTCCTGGCTGCCATGAAGTGAGGCTCCACGTGTGTTCCACTACCATGTTCAGCATCATCTTAGGCCTAAAGTGATGGGGCCAAGCAACTGTGGATGGAAACCTCAAACCCTGAGTCAAATAAATATTTCCTCATTTCAGCTGACTTTCTCAACTATTTTGTTGTAGCAATCGAAAGATGATTAATATGTGAACCAAGTGGGTTTTATTGTCCCTACACTTCACAAGACTGTTTCAGAAACACCATTTCTCTGGACATGGTGGCACACAACTGCAATTCCAGTGACTTGGGCAGCTGAGTCAGGAGGATCCCAAGTTCTAGGCCAGCCTCAGCAACTAAATGAGATCCTGTCTCAAATTAAATAAAATAAAAAGGACTGGGAATGTGGCTCAATGGTAAAGTACCCCTGAGTTCAATCCCCATTACCAAGGGAGAAAAACAAAAAAGAAAGAAAAAAACCCCACAAAAACATAATTTCTGCCCAGCATGGTGGCACATGTTTGTAATCCCAGCAACTCGGAGGCTGAGGCAGGAGGATCACAAGTTCAAGGACAGCCTCAACAACTTAGCAAGAGACCCTGAACAATTTAGTGAGATCCTGTCTCAAAATAAAAAATAAAAATGGCTGGGGATATAACTCAGTGGTTAAGCACCCCTGAATTCAATCCCTGTTACCAAAAACAAAACAAAACAAACATAACAACCTGTCATTTCTGCTTTTAACAGCAGGTATGGAAGACCCCTATATTTGAAAGAACCACTGTGTGCCCTTGAGATGATCTTGCCCTAACAGAACATCCCCTTCTCACATTCCCATTCATGTCATGTTTGGAGGAGATAAACATTTCTCAAAGGTGGGACACTATTGATCCTGTACCTGTTCCCACTGGCATCCGAATATCCACCTGTTACCTGTCTTCCCAGGCTACCAATTCCCTTGGGATTGGAAGCAGCCCCATGTTCGTGACCTGGTTTTTTAGGGCTTTATGCTCAACACAACTTCTAAAGACACATAAGCCAATAGGACATGTCATTGGAGCATTTTACCAGTCTAAATCAAATTTATTAGGTGTTCATTGTTCTCCAAGAAATGCAACCTGTAAGTTGATCATGAGTTAGCAAGACAAAGAGGTAGAGAAGACCACTGTTCAGCAGAGGGAACAAGAGCCTCTTGGTGGGAGAGGCCTGGGGTAATCAAGGAATTGGGTAAGGCTGGTTATGACTGGCACAGAGAGAGCTGGGGGAGAGTGAGAGGACATGGCGCAGAGGCAGGTCAGTCAGAGAGTGTAGATGATCTCACAGGCCCTGTTAGGGTGAGGGACTTTTTAATAATGTAGAAGGACTTGAAGATAACATATTTTTATTGCTCCTTTTGGCAATTGCATTCTTACTTCAGTGGAATCTGTATCTCTGTTGGAAAGGAATAACACTATTTTAAACACAATTGACTGCAGCAACTCTTTTCTTGCAGAGCAATGACATAATTTCAGGAAAGCTCTTTTTGTATTTTTATGTTTAAAAAAGACACCATGAAGAATTAAAGACTTCTCTGGGCTTTTTCTAGTAGGGTCAAAGGAGGATGAAATGAGAGGACTAAATTGACTTGCAAAATAAGCAAGAATATTCTCTAGAGGGCTTTTATCTAGAAGTGCAATTGCTGATGATGGGACTGCACATGCTCAAGTTTACCAGATACCCTTCATTTGCCTACTGAAATGGTTCTTCAGATTCACACTCCCATCTGCAATATCCAGGAACTCCTGTGACTCCATGGTCTTACTGATTCCTAGAATCTTCAAACTAAAATTTCACCAACCTGATGGGTGTGAATGTTATGTTGCTATTGTTTTCATTTGAATTTGCCTGGTCAATGGTGAGATTGACTGAGGGCACTGCTGCAAATGACACCTGTGGCTTCCTTTGCATCCTTCTGGGTCAGCCCTGCTGTGCACAGCCTTCCCTCCACCCTCCCTCCACCCTCTGCTAGAGTAGCACATCCCACTGCCTCTGTGCAGGCGTGGTGTATATGTAATAGCCATTTATTTGGTGTGAGATTTATTTGCTCTTTCTTTACTTGGTGTGGGATTTTCCTTCTCTGTGTATTCTTTATTTTTCTATTTGATTTTTCATCTTTTTCAAAATTAATTTTTGGGACTCTTACATATTCCCAGATTTTTGCTTTTCCTAACTTTATCATTATGAAGATCTTCCCCGAACCTGGAAATCATTCTTAAATTTTATGTGATGTTTTCTGTTTTACAGAAGTTTTACATTTTAGTGTAGAAAAAAATCTGTAAACATTTACCTTGTTTGTGCTTTTTAGAGTCTTGTTTAAGAAATCTTATTTGAGATCCACTGCCATAAAGTTATTTTCTTATAAAGTTTTAAAGTTTCAATTCTCTTCTTTAGGACTTTGAGCCAGTAAGAGTATTTTTTTGTGTAGGTGTAAAGTGTGGCTCTAATTCAAAAAAATTTTTTCATACTATGGATTTGGTGTCCAAATTGAGCCAGGCATTCTTGCCTTCTGTTTTGTAGTGCTATGTCCATCACTACCGTGTGCTGTATGCTGTTCCTTTGGACATTTGTCTACTCTTGCACCAATGTCACACAATTCCATTACCATAGTTCAAAAGAATCTTTAATATCTAGAGAAATAATTTCAATTCTCTTTTTCCTTTCAACAATTGTCTTGGATATTCCTGACCTTTAGAGTTTTTATATAAATTTCATACAATATTTTAATTTAAATTCTTACACTTATGGTGTGAGATTGGTCTGCAAACTTTTTTTTTTCTTTGTACTAATCTCATCTGGTTTTGGTATCAGGGTTTTAAGTCTCATTAAATAGATTGGACAGCTTTTCCTCTTCTATTATATGAAACAGCATCTGAAATAGAGATTAGATTTGCACAGTGCAATATGGTAGACACAAATAAGTCTCTTTACTTGGCTTTTCCTGAGTTTTCTCCTTCATAACAAGCCAATAATAGTAAGTAATGTTTTTTCTTGAGTTCTGTGAGCTGTTCAAACAAATTATTGAAACAGAAGGAGTCAGGGAACTCTCGACTTTATAGCTGGGTGGTTAGAAGTCATGGAGGCCAGGAGTTGAGATTAGCATCTGAAATTAGGGCAGTCTTGTGGGACTGAGCCCTACATCTGTGGGTTCTGCACTAGATCTGGGGTGCTTAGTTAAATTGCTAGTTCAGTTGTAGGCTATCCAGCTGGTGTCTGGAGAATTGGTTAGCTGGCATGAGGATAAAGAATCCACACATTCAGTGCCCGCACTGTTGAGTAGAAACAGCACACAATTGTTATTCCAGCTTTCTTCTGGTATTTTGCCAGTATGTCTGCCAGCATCCCTGCCTTTTATTCCTCATTTATTTTTAAGTGTTTATTTTGATCAAAATAGCAGTTATCTATGATATTCTATGAGGATTATTTAAAAAAACTAATAATCTTCATTTCTCTCCCTCTAGCTGAAATGACTTTAAATTATTTTAGATTAATTTTTAAAATATTAGTATCCATCAATATAGTGTGTTTATGCTATTCCTCTCCTTCTAAAAATAGAATTATCTATTAACTTCCCATGATGGAGTCACAGCAAACATACATAGAATATTTACTTAGTACCTGGCACTTTTCTATGTGCTCATAAAATCCTCACAGCAACCCTATGAGGGGACTTGGAAAGCTCCTTCTTCAACACTTTCAGTCAATCTTTATATTTGAAGCATAATTTTTATTATTTGACCCATTCCAGAAATCCCTGGTGCCCTTTGAGTCCACACTATAAATCTTGTTGTCTTTTTGCTTTTTTCACTACCAGCTGTCAGTTACTAAGAATCCACTTGCCTTACAGCTTTCAAAGTATTATAGCTAATATCTCTTTCACCATTGTCTTTTTTCTTTCTTTCTTTCTTTCTTTCTTTCTTTCTTTCTTTCTTTTTTTTTTTTTTTAGTTTAGGCCTTAAAATATTAGCAGCCATTCTAGTGGATTTCAAAGGGATCCTAAGTACACTCTGTATTCCATTTATCCTTTTTTGCCTGCAAGTCTCATACAGGTTTCCATCTATTCACTTTTAACCTGTTTCATCTCACTATATTTAGGCATGTGTCTTGGACATGAAATTGCATTAAAAAATAATATGGTTTCTTCAATCAGTAGAAATATTTAATTTGTGTGCATTATGAATTATTTCTACCACCTTATTCTATATTTTTTCCTTATTACCCTTTTTCCTTGCTCTGTTTCCTCTGGCATATGTGAAGCTTTCCATATTTTCTCCCTCTGTTTTCACTATGATGGTCTGGAAGCTACAGATTGTATCTTTTAGGCTTTTAGTGGTTATTCTTAAAACTTATCTCTATGAACTCATAAATAAAACAAGGATCATATCAATAGTCTCTTTATCCATTCAACCCTTTCTTCATTTGTTGCCTAAAGTTTTAGTGTCACATTTTTAAACATAAATTAGTTCTTGACCTGGAGAAGTGGCTCAGGGCTGGAGTGCTTGCCTAACATGTGTGAGGCTTTGGTTCAATCCCCAGCACCAAAAAGAAGAAAAAAAAAAAAAGAAAGAAAGAAAGAATGAAGAAATAGCTATCAAACAGTTTAGAATTAGTTCATATATTTAAAAAATATTACATTTTTTAGTTAATTACATTTTCCAATACCAATAATTACATTTTCCAATTTCTGTGTAATCACTATATTGTTTACTCTATGCAATCTCTGTGGTTTTACTTCTCTTGTTACAAAAGCATTTTTTTGGGGGGGGGCAGGAATTGAACCCATGAGGGCTTAACCACTGAGCCACCTTCCCATCCCATTTTATTTCTTATTTAGAGAAGGTCTTGATAAGTTACTTAGGACTTTGCTCAGTTGCTGAGGGACTGGCTTTGAACTTGTGATCCTCCTGCCTCAGCCTCCTCAGCTGCTGGAATTACAAGTGTGCGCCACTTAGTGGCCTCTCTAAGGCATTCTACAGCAGTTCTATACATGAGGATTTGTGGGGAATAACTCCTGTAGTTTTTGTTTATCCTATAGTCTTCTTTATCACTCCATTTGGAATTTAGTATTCAACCCACCTCACCCCTGTTTTCCATTCTTTTAACCAATATCACAGCTGGAACTGACTTGTTAAGGCTCATGAAAGCCAATTGTGCCTGTCAATTCCCACCTCCCTGTTCAGACATGTAAGTTGAAATTGGTTTTATTAAGAGTACATTGTCAGGAGATCCAAGATGGCGGACTAGAGGGAGGCTGTGTTCCTTGTTGCTCCGTAACTCAGGATTCGAAAAGAGGAAAATCTGTTTCTCCGCGAAGCAGTCTTTACCCCTCATTGATCCTCTACCGTTTACCACATCTGTCTACCACAATCACCCGCAGTCTACCAGCATAGCGACTACAGTTCAGTGTAGATTGCTCGCTGACCACCGCCTATCATCCGTCACTTGCCTGTCTGCCTGCCTCTGGCCTGCCCATCACCTGCCTTTCACCTACCCATCACCCACCAACCAAGGTTCATCTGCCCCTCGTAGGCCAGTAGCCTGCGGAGCCTGCAGACTGTCAGTGGATCGCCACCTGCCTGCTGTTGCCTGGAAGTTCACCATCACAGTACCCGCAGGTTTGGTTACAAGTGCCTGCCGCCATTTTTTGGGGAAAAAAAAGCCAGGAGCTGCAGGACTGCCAGCCCGACTGACAGCACACCACCTCCAGGACCCCCAGCTTGACTGACAGCACACCACCTCCAGGGGCCCAGCCAGAGTGACTGCACCCCACACAGTCTCAGTGCCCATGCCCTGCACTGCATCTCCCCATTTGCCAACAAGTTTGGAAGCCAGTGCATTCATCTTGGATTATCCGTGAAAACTCATTAGGTGGGGAAAATCCCATCCTGAGACGCCTGCTGGAGACTGGAAGCTCATTGTCAGGTACCTCTCTTGCCTCAGGCTACTGAAGACTGGGAGGTTTGAATAGTATATGACAGTTGTAGTGAAGATTTTTTTTTCTCCTTTGTGATAGCTTTTGAACTTTTATTTCTTTACTTTTCTTGCTCTCTACTTTCCTTTTGTTAACCTCTTTCCTCAAGGGCTTTTTCTCACTTTTCTCATGCTAACAACCAACTTCTTCTGACTACACTTTCACTCTTCCTATGATCTAGAACTTCTTCATACTCTTTTCTTACACTGTTAACAGTTACAACCTACACCCCTCCTCATCCTCTTTGTCCTCCATTAGAAACTATACTCCTCATTGCAAATCTGTTTGTTATACTGTAGATAATAGTTGAACTCATCCTCTCTGTTTATTATGACAATATTGTAACATAATTGTAACAAAAAGACTACTGTAACAATAGTCTTCGTAGGGGCCATTTGGTTTACAGCTGCATATTGTTTGTACTAGGTGTTGCTAACCCCTTAAAGAAGAGGTTTCAGAAAACTTTAAGGTCACTCTAAGCCTAGAGGGCAGAAACTATAATACCCTAGATCTGCATTGCTAAAGGGGAAGATACATGAATAACATGAAAAAACAAGGGAGGAAAGTGTTCCAAACAAACCAAGATTCTACACTAATAGAATTCAATGACAGCATGGTAGAAGAAATGCCAGAAAAGGAGTTCAGAACATACATGATTAAAATGTTCAGAGAAGCAAATGATGAGTTAAGAGAGCAAGTGCAGGCAAAGATTGACCATTCCAATAAGCAGCTGAAAGAGCAACTACAGGAAACAAAAGATCAACTCAGCAAAGAGATAGAGATTCTGAAAAAGAACTAAACAGAAATCCTTGAAATGAAGGAAACAATAAACCAAATTAAACACTCAATGGAAAGCATCACCAACAGACTAGATCACTTAGAAGACAGAACCTCAGACAATGAAGACAAAATATTGAATCTTGAAAATAAAGTTGCCCAAACAGAGAAGATGGTAACAGATCTTGAACGGGACCTCCAAGAACTATGGGATATCAGGAAAAGACCAAATTTAAGAATTATCGAGATTGAGGAAGGCACAGAGATACAAACCAAAGGAATGAACAAACTATTCAATGAAATAATATCAGAAAATTTCCCAAACCTGAAGAATGAAATGGAATCTCAACTGCAGGAGGCTTACAGAACACCAAATGCACAAAATTATAGCAGATCCACACCAAGACACATTATAATGAAAATGCCTAATGTATAAAATAAAGATGGGATTTTAAAGGCTGTGAGAGAAAAGAAACGGATTACATATAGGGGGAAGCCAATACGAATATCAGCAGATTTCTCAGCCCAGACCCTAAAAGCTAGAAGGGCCTGGAACAATATATTTCAAGCTCTGAAAGAACATGGCTGCCAACCAAGAATCCTATATCCAGCAAAGCTAACCTTCAGATTTGAAGATGAAATAAAATCCTTCCATGACAAACAAAAGTTAAAGGAATTTACACATAGAAAGCCTGCGCTATAGAACATTCTCAGCAAGATATTCCATGAGGAAGAAACGAACAACAACAATGTAAGTCTTCAAAGGGAGGAACTATCCTAAAAGAAAAGCCAATTAAAGGAGAAACCAAGTCACATTAAAAAACCAAATCTAAGCCAAAATGACTGGGAATACAAATCATATCTCAATAATAACCCTGAACGTTAATGGCCTAAATTCATCAATCAAAAGACATAGACTGGCAGGCTGGATCAAAAAGAAAGACCCAACAATATGTTGCCTTCAAGAGACTCATCTCATAGAAAAGGACATCCACAGACTAAAGGAGAAAGGATGGGAAAAACCTATCAGGCATACGGACTTAGTAAAAAAGCAGGGGTTTCCATCCTTATATCAGATAAAATGGACTTCAAGCTGAAGTTAGTCAGAAGGGATAAAGAAGGACATTACATGCTGCTTAAGGGAACCATAAATCAAGAAGACATAATGATCATAAATATTTATGCCCCAAACAATGACCCATCCATGTGCATCAAACAAATTCTTCTCAATACAGGAATCAAATAGACCACAACACAATAATTCTGGGTGACTTTAACACACCACTGTCACCACTGGACAGATCTACTAAACAAAAATTAAACAAAGAAACCATAGAACTCAATAACACAATGAATAACTTAGACTTAACAGACATATATAGAATATTCCATCCATCAATGAGTGAATACACTTTCTTCTCAGCAGCACATGGCTCCTTCTCTAAAGTAGACCATATGTTATGCCACAAAGCAGCCCTTAGTAAATGCAAAAAAGTAGAGATACTACCTCATATTCTATCGGATCATAATGGAATGAAATTAGAAATCGACGACAAAAGAAAAAAGAGAAACTACTCCAACACCTGGAGACTAAATAATATGCTATTGAATGAAGCATGGATAACAGAAAACATCAGGGAGGAGATAAAAAAATTCTTAGAGGTAAACGAGAATGATGATACAACATATCAAAATCTCTGGGACACCATGAAAGCAGTACTAAGAGGAAAATTCATTGCATTGAGTGCATTCAAGAAAAGAATAAAAAGTCAACAACTCAACGACCTAACCTTACATCTCAAAGCCCTAGAAAAAGAGGAACAGTTCATTACCAAAAGTAGTAGAAGACAGGAAATAATCAAAATCAGAGCTGAAATCAATGAAATTGAAACAAAAGAAGCAATTCAAAAAATTGACAAAACAAAAAGTTAGTTCTTTGAAAAAGTAAACAAAATAGATAAACCCTTAGCCACACTAACAAAGAGAAGGAGAGAGAAAACTCAAGTTACTAAAATTTGTGATGGAAAAGGAAATACTCACAACAGACACCATTGAAATTCAAAACATAATTAGAAGTTACTTTGAAAACCTATACTCCAATAAAATAGAAAATCTTGAAGACATCGACAAATTCCTAGAGACATATGATCCTCCCAAACTGAACCAGGAGGACATACACAATTTAAACAGATCAATTTCAAGCAATGAAATAGAAGAAGCCATCGAAAGCCTACCAACCAAGAAAAGCCTGGGACCAGATGGATTCTCAGCTGAGTTCTACAAGACCTTCAAAGAAGAACTTATACCAATACTCCTTATACCAATACTCCTGAAAGTATTTAATGAAATAGAAAAGGAGGTAACCCTTCCAAATTCATTCTATGAAGCTAGTATCACTCTGATACCCAAACCAGACAAAGACACATCTAGAAAAGAAAACTTTAGGCCAATATCTCTGATGAATATAGATACTAAAATCCTCAACAAAATTCTGGCAAATTGCTTACAAAAACATATTAAGAAGATAGTGCACCCCAATCAAGTGGGGTTTATCCCAGGGATGCAAGGTTGGTTCAACATCCGGAAATTAATAAATTTAATTCATCACATCAATAGATTTAAGGTTAAGAATCATATGATTATTTCGATAGATGCTAAGAAAGCATTTGACAAAATACAACACCCCTTCATGCTCAAAACGCTAGAAAAAATAGGGATGGTAGGAACATACCTGAACATTGTAAAGGCTATTTATGCTAAGCCCACTGCCAACATCATTCTTAACGGAGAAAAACTGAAAGCATTCCCTTTAAAAACTGGAACAAGACAGGGATGCCCACTGTCACCACTTCTATTCAACATTGTGCTGGAAATGCTAGCCAGAGCAATTAAACAGACCACAGAAATTAAAGGTATATGAATAGGAAAAGAAGAACTCAAGCTGTCACTAGTTGCTGATGACATGATCCTATATTTAGAGGATCCAAAAAACTCCACCAGGAAACTTTTCGACCTAATTAATGAATTTAGCAAAATAGCAGGATATAAAATAAACACATTTAAATCAAATGCATTTATCTACATAAGCGATGAATCATCTGAAAGTGAATTGAGGAAAACAACTCCATTCAAAATAGCCTCAGTAAAATAAAATATTTGGGAATCAATCTAACAAAAGAGGTGAAAAATCTCTACAACGAAAACTACAGAACATTAAAGAAAGAAATTGAGGAAGACCTTAGAAGATGGAAAGATCTTCCATGTTCTTGGATAGGAAGAATCAATATACTCAAAATGGCCATATTTCCAAAGATGCTGTACAAATTTAACGCAATTCCAATAAAAATTCCTATGACATTCTTCACAGAAATAGAAAAAGCAATGATGAAATTCATATGGAAGAACAAAAAACCCAGAATAGCCAAAGCATTCCTGGGCAGGAAGAATGATGCAGGAGGTATCACAATACCAGAACTTAAACTCTACTATAGAGCAGTAGTTCTAAAAACAGCATGGTATTGGCACCAAAATAGACAGGTAGACCAATGGTACAGAATAGAAGACCCAGAGACAAACCCACGTAAGTACAGTTATCTCATACTCGATAAAGGTGCCAAAAACATACAGTGGAGAAAAGATGGCCTCTTCAACAAATGGTACTGGCAAAACTGAAATCCACATGCAATAAAATGAAATTAAACCCCTATCTCTCACCCTGTACAAAACTCGACTCAAAATGGATCAAGGATCTAGGAATTAGACCTGAGACTCTTCGCCAAATAGAAGAAATACTAGGCCTGAATCTTCTTCATATTGGCTTAGGACCAGACTTTCTCAACATGACCACCAGAGTGCTAGAAATAAAAGGAAGAATCAATAAATGGGACAGATTCAAACTAAAAAGCTTTTTCTCAGCAAAAGAAACAATCAAGAATGTGAAAAGCGAGCCTACAGAGTGGGAAAAAATCTTTTCCACACACACTTCAGACAGAGCACTGATCTCCAAAATTTTTAAAGAACTTATAAAACTTTACACCAAAAGTGCAAAGAGCCCAATCAATAAATGGGCTAAGGAACTGGACAGACACTTCACAGAAGAGGATGTATAGACTATTAATAAATATATGAAAAAGTGCTCATAATCTCTAGTAATTAGAGAAATGCAAATTAAAACTACCCTAAGATTTCATCTAACTCCAATTAGAATGTCTATTATCAGGAATACAAGCAATAACAAGTGTTGGCGTGGATGTTGTACATTGCTGGTGGAGTTGCAAATTGGTGCAGCCACTCTGGAAAGCAGTATGGAGATTCCTCAAAAAACTTGGAGTGGACCCACCATTTGACCCAGCTATCCCACTCCTCAGTTTATACCCAAAGGTCTTAAAATCAGCAAAGTATCGGGATCCAGCCACATCTATGTTCATAGCTGCTCAATTCACAATAGTTGGATTGTGGAACCAACCTAGATGTCCTTCAATTGAAGAATGGATAAAGAAACTGTGGTATATATATATACAATGGACTATTACTCAGCCATAAAGAAGAATAAAATTATGGCATTTGCTGGTAAATGGGTGGAGTTGGAGAATATCATGCTAAGTGAAATAAGCCAAGCCCAAAAAACCAAAGGCCAAATGTTTTCTCTGATCAGTGAATGCTGATACATAACAGGGGGTGGGGGGTTTGGGGAGATAGGAAAGAGTGGAGGAAGTATGGATAGTGTAGAGGAAAATGGGATGGGAGGGGATGGGGGAAGGAAAAATAGTAGACAGACAGTATTACCCTATGTATATGTAAGATTATATAAACTGTGTGAATAAAAAATAAATAAATAATAAATAAATAAATAAATTAATTAATTAAAAGTACATTGTCTCTGTGGATGAGCACTGGGGACTCACGTTGCTGAGATGGATTCTCTGGCCTCTTCAGTGATGATGTCTCTGGTTTTCTTGGTCATTGTTTATTATCCTGGCATCTTCTTCTGTTGGAAGCAGTTTTTCCTTGCTTCCCTAAGTACATAATATAATAGACTCCAAGGAAGATGATTTGGGGGAGAGAAGAATGGAAAGCATCAATTTATTATTTTCAAAATATTGTGCCAATCATGGAATAATTTGACTACAAAAAGCCTCCATAAACAAGTCTAATTTAGGGGCATACCAAGATAATATTTTGTAAATAACACACATAAGTGCACCAGTTCTATGGAGTATTATGGATAATTCTTTTTCTTCTGGCTATATACAAAATGCATCTTTGGGAAAAATTCTGTTGTTCAGATCAAATTGTCAGAATCAGTCTCTGGTAGTTGTAAAGAATGATATAAAATAACATTTTATTTGTTTACTTTCCCAAAATACATTTTTCTTGCCAAGTAAATTTAATTATGTTAAAAAAAGAGTACATGGACATTGGAAAATTGTACCAATCAGGAGTGTGTTCTGCTTTGCTTTTTGGGATGCTGGTCATTAAACATTTACCAGCTATTTATTGAGCACCTATGATATGTCAAGGCTCTATTTTAGGTATAGTGATGCAGTAGGAAAGAAAACACAAAAATCCTTTGCCAGTGGAACTTACATTCTAGTGGAGAAAGACATCAATCAATCAATGAATCAATCAAACAATAGTATTTCTTTTCTTTCTTTTTTTTATTAATTTTTTTTTTTGCAGTGTTGGGGATTGAACCTAGGGCCTTGTGCTTCTGAGGAAAACACTCTACAACTGAGCTATATCCCCAGCCCAATCAATAGTATTTCTGATGAACATAAAGGTTATGGTGAAATTATGAAGTGAAGGAGCAACTAAGGAGTGTGGGGTTGTGAGCAGCTCTGCAAGGAAAGACTCCCTGGGAAAATAATGATTGAGCAAAGCTCTGTGGAGAGGGAGCAAGCTCTGCAGATGTTTGCTGGATTAGATATTTGTCTGATTAGAGGATAGCAGCGCACAGCCCTGAGGTGGGAAGACACCTGATATCTGGTGTTTTCAAGGCACATCAAGGAAGCTATTTTGCCTGGAGTGAGGTGATAGCTTGGGAGTGGGTCAGGACAAATTATTTGACATGAAGTCAGTGAAGAATAAAAGCTTATATAAAATCATGTCATTCACTGTAAAGACTTTGGTTTTTATTTTGAATTACATGGGAAGCCACTGGAAGGATGGGGCAAAGAAGTAACATGATTTGACTGAGTTTTAAAATAACCACTCTAGCAGTTGTATTGAAAATATATTCTAAGACTTAGTGATGTGCTGATCCTAGAGAATGTGGCAGAAGTGATACTCTAAGTGATAAGAACTCCAGCAACTTTTGTCTGACTTTCTTGATTATTCACCCTGAGCATCAGCCACCAGGTTGTAAGACTATCTAGTACTTGCTGTGATAAAATGAAAACCCTCATAGAGGTAGAGATAGCTAATGGTTCCTCACGAGTATCAATCATCCTAGCTCAGGAGCCAAACCTGTAAATGAATATGCCTCCATGTGCCTCCTGCCTCAGCCACAGCTGGTTACAACCATATGAGGGACCCCAAATCAGAACTGCCCAGCTGAACCTGTCCACCCACAGAACAGATGAGCGAGAGAGAACAATAAATTGTTTTCAAACAATTTAAAGCCACTAAATTTTAGAGAGGTTTGTCATATGCAGGAACAGGTAAAAACAATTTATCAACATACAGATGTCATGTAAACTACAAGGCTCGTTGAGCTCATGAGAGAAGAGATAAAGAAAAGAAAACATTCAAGGATTGAAAACTGAAATATTCCAACATTCAGATGTTGGAGACAAGGTCCAGGAAAAAACAAAGTTCCCTAACCGCCCTCCCCGCAAACTCCACAACAACAAAGGCAAGACTAACAGTTATTATCCTACAGTGCTTTTAAGATTTCACACCTTGTGCATATGTGAATACACTGCAGTGAATCTCAACATGGTATACATCCACAAGACTGGGATCCTAATTAGAATAAGATATGTGGTGTGCTTGTATAAATATGTCAAAATAAAGTCTACTGTCATGTGAAACTAAAAGGAACAAATAAAATTTAAAAAAGGTTTTACACCTTATCTTCTAGAATTGTTGGGGATTGATCCCAGGGCCTTGTGCTTGCAACCAACCAACCACGCTATATCCCCAGCCTTCTTCTAGAATCTCTTTCTGCAAAAGAAATCTGCTGTTAATCTCAATGATTCTTTTAAACAATGTCTTTTCTCTGGTAGCTTTTAAGATTTTCTCTTCTGTTCTTGGTATTCTATAATTTTACTCTGATGTAACTTAGTATACATTTATTTTTATTTATCCCATGAGTAGTTGGAATCCATGTCACTCTGAGTACATATGCTTTTTATAATTCTGAAAAAAATTCCAGCTACTTATCTGTTAAAATTGGTTGTCTATTCGTCCCTCTTCCAATGTCTGGAAGATTCTTATTAGATGTATGTTGCCATTTTCCAATTTTTTTCTTCCTGTCTCTTACGGTTATATCATATGTGTGTGTGTGTGTGTGTGTACATATGTATAAAATTAATTTTACTGTCTTCACTACTGTGTTTTGGCAAATCTCCAGACTACTTCCTATTTCTTTCTTCAATAGTGTCCTCTCTAGAATTTATTTCATTCATTAATTTTTATTTTTGTATTTTCATGATCGAATTTTAATTTTTCAGATTTCTCATAAGCTCTTTTCCATATTGTCTGTTCTTTTAAAACTTCTGCTTGCTTTTATTTTATTTATTTTGTTTTATAATATTCTTTTCATGGGTTTATTTCCTTCATTTGTATAATTGAAAGATCTAAGACATTCACTTTAAAGTCTTAGTCTGACAGTTCTAGAAACTTCACTTAGAGTGAATTTGAGCTCATATTTTTAAGTTTGTGGATTGTCTTTCTTAGCATGTCATCTGAAATTTTATTTTGTCTGTATATTTTGGCCTCCCATTGCTCCTAAAATCTGAAGTCCTAGGTAGAGTTGAAGTAATTTTCTAAACCTGCTTTCATGAATTGAAGTTCTTCTCCAAACTCTGTCCTAGGGAGTGTATCTTTTTCTGATTATCTTAGCAGCCTTGTGGATCTTTTTTGTTTTTGGTACCAGGGATTGAACTCAGGGGCATTCGATCATTGAGCTACATCCCCAGTCCTATTTTGTATTTTATTTAGAGACAGGGTCTCATTGAGTTGCTTAGGTCTCTGTTGCTGAGTCTGGCTTTGAACTCAAGATCCTCCTGCCTCAGCCTCCAGAGCTGCTGGGACTACAGGAGTGTACCACCGCATCCGGCTTGTGGATAGTTTTTATTTCCCAGTATTTCAGAGGAGCTAAACTCCTAATAGTTCCTGTTTGGCTCAGAGCTTAGCTCCATTTTTTAAATTTCTTTTCCATATCTAATTCATGAAAGTGTTTACCTCTTATTTTTGAGCACAGTTTATTATTATTATTATTATTTTGTTGGTTTTCTTTTCATACTTTCTTTCCATCACTGCTATGTATTTGGAGCAGGAGGGTTTAAAAATGTGCATTTCCTACTTTATCTCCCCTGAGCTCCTGCTTTATATCCTTTTGTTTGAGGTTTAGAGAAGAGTTTGCTACCTGAAGCTTACTAGTTGTCCATGTTTCCCAGAGGGGGTCTTGTAGATGAAGTAGAGCCCCAAATGAATCTCAGTGCAATATATTCTGAAGAATATACTACCAAGTAAAGATGATTAGGGAACTCGATGAGGCCCTTTTTCTTCCTTTTAGTCGTAGAGCTTGGCATCTGATAACTGACTTCCTACTGCTCATCCCACCTCAGCCCACTTGCTGGTGAAAGGCTTCCAGCAGCATTCATTTCTCAGAGGTGTTGGTATTGGTGGGACACTGTGCCCTGTTAATCTTACACCAAGAGCCAAGTGAGCCAAGGATGGGATGTGCTTCACAGCAACCACCGGAAACTGGAGGTATCAGCTCTTCTCCAGTTCTCCAATCATGTCAGTCATTCTGCTTATTATGGGGAGATCAGGTTCAGGGTTTATACAGTGTCTTGAACAGTTCATCCCAGGCTTCTGTAGGCCTTACAAAAACACCAGAAGCTGAGAATACAGGTATGCCCTCCATGGTCCTGATCCAGTAGTTCTTTTTCTGGAAATTAGTCCTAAAGAAACAGTCGGGTATGTGATCAAACTTCTGTATAAATACATTTACCTTACTTTTACCTATTATACTGAAAAATTGGGATAAGACTCCCTAATGTCCCCAAACTATAACCATTTGGATAAAGTATGATGGAATGTCATGTAGCTTTTCAGATTCTCAAATTTTTCAAAATGCCATGGCAAATGGTCATGGTCATAATGTAATCTTTTTTTTTTTTGAACCGGGAATTGAACCCACGGGCACTCGGCCACTGAACCTCATCCCCAGCTCTATTTCGTATTTTATTTAGAGACAGGGTCTCACTGAGTTGCTTAGGGCCTCGCTAAGTTGCTGAGGCTGGCTTTGAACTCGCGATCCTCCTGCCTCAGCCTCCCAAGTGCTGGGATTACAGGCGTGCGCCACCACTCCTGGCTCATATTGTAATCTTAAATTTAAAAAAAATCAGGCTTTTAGTTTGTAAAACAGAATAACAAACATAGAAAAAAGTTTTTAGGAAAAGAGAATTGAAAGAAAATACGTCAACATATTAATGTTACCCTTTCATATTTTCAAAAGTTTCTTAACTATGTATTACCTTTAGAATAAATGTTCTTAAATTAAGACACCTGTGTCCTAATATTTATTCTTACTTTAGATAACTAATTTTGATATTTAGTGATATCATCTAAAATTGGTTACTTTAAAAAATTTTTATATGTATATATTTTTAGTTGTTGATGGACCTTTATTTCATTTATTTATTTATGTGTGGTGCTGAGAATTGAACCCAGTGCCTCACATGCCAGGCAAGCACTCTACCACTGAGTCACAGCTCCAGCCCTAAAATTAAGTTACTGTTAATGTCTGTATACTTGCGGTTAAAAAGAAGTTTCAGTGTGTATAACTTTTTTTCTAAACAGCTAATGAGAGATAAGAAAAAGGACATGAATTGTCATGTATAATTTTCAAACTTTGCTTGCAGGCATTTAAAAGAAATCTTTAAAAATATTAGATCACATACAATCTTTTTATAACAGGGTGACAAATGTTTCATTAGGTAAAGTGCATGTTGGCATAAAAAATGAATGTAATTTATATTTGAATTTTTGGCTAATCAAATGACATATGTTTTATTGTCTTGCAAGTTATATTAATGAGCAATATTTAATTAAAAGCTAATTGAATATTCCAGGCGGCAATTATCTTGCAATAGAGATGCCAAATCTGACGTGAGGAGGCAGGTGAGCAGAAAGCAGAACTTGTGTAATTATTCCTCTGGGAGATGGAAAAGAAGAGGCCACACCAAGCATTGCCAACATGAGAGATTTGTGAAGATTCTGCCCCAAACTGAGCAAGTTCCTTCGTTGAGCTTAATTTAGACTTTCTCCATCAGGTAAACCAGGTGCAACTAAAGCAAGTGGAGCCAATGTTCATTAGTTCACCAATGAAATTCTATGCACATCCTTTGAACCCAAGCCGGGAATTGGAGAGCGAGCCTTGCTCAATTGCATTAATTCACGCACCAATTGTGTATGATGGAGCCTGGGCAGACATCCTTTAGCACACAGACAAAGAAAAAAAAATAAAAATATAAAAACAAAAAAATTATTTTAAAATCAGAAGAAAATTGGGCAGAACCCATTATTTTAATTTAAATAGAATCTTTTTATTTTTGGAGACCTTTCAATGTTTTAGATATATATAAAATATTGATATGCATAAAGTATATGAACATGTTTCCCCTGATTTATTGAGGCACAATTTACACAGGATAAAGGTCACTCATTTTTAAGTGTACAATTTAATACACGTGTTGCAGTTGAATACACCTATATAACCACCTACACAATCAAGATTCAGGTCATTTCCATCACTTCAAAATGTCCTCTTGTGTCCCCAGGCCCCCAGCATCAGACAACCATAACTCTGTTTTTGGTTATCATCTTTTTGTTATTTCTAGGGTTTCATGTAAATAGAATCAAATGGTACATAATCTTTTTTTTTTTACTTTCATCATGTGTGTATGTGCACAATGCTGAAGATAAAACCCAGGGCCTCGTACGTGCCAGGGAAGCACTCTACCACTGACTACATCCCTGGCCCATCTTTTCCCGGTTTGAGATTCACTCATGGTGCTGCATATTTTGCACAAGTTTCAGTAAAATTTTTTTTTTTTTTTTGGAACTGGGGATTGAACTCAGGGGCACTTGGCCACTGAGCCACATCCCCAGCCCTATTTGTATTTTATTTAGAGACAGGGTCTCACTGAGTTGCTTAGAGCCTCACTAATTTGCTGAGGCTGGCTTTGAACTCGTGATCCTCCTGCCTCAGCCTCCCAAGTGCTGATTACAGGAGTGCACCACCGCACCCGACTAAGTTTCAGTAAATTATTACTAATGAGATTAATATTTCCCTTATCCATCTGCCTATTAAGAAGACATCAGTGCTAGTCATTTTAGGAGAGTTCATTATTATTATGGAATGAATGTTCCCCCATACATATGTTGAAGTTATAACTCTGAGTGTGATGATATGTAGAGGTGGGGCTTTGGTAGTTAATTCAGTTTAAATAAGATTATGAAGGATGAGGCTTCTCTGATGGGATTAATGGTTTTATAAGAAAAGGAAGAGAAAAAGCCAGGAACAGTATTGCACATCTATAATCGCAGCTACTCAGGAGCTGAGGCAGGAGGATCTCAAGTTTGAGATCAGTCTGGACCACACAGAAATTCCCCACCCTATCTTTAAAAAAGAAAAAGAGAAAAAGAAAGGAAAAGAGAGAGGCACTTTCTTTCTCTTGGCCATGAGAACAAATACTCAGAAGTCAACTACCTAAAGCCAGGAAGAGAGCCATTACTGGGAATCTGAATAGGCCAGTGATCTTGGACTTCTGAGCCTCCAAGAGGAGGAATAGATTTTTGCTGCTGAAGTCACTGGGTCTATGGTCCTTTGTTATGGAAGCCTGAGCTAACTGAGGCAATTATCTTTTTTGTTTTGTTTTGTTTTTGTTTGGGTACCAGGGATTGAACTTGGGGGCACTCAACCACTGAGACACATCCTCAGCACTATATCGTATTTTATTTAGAGGCAGGGTCTCACTGAGTTGATGTTGCCTTGCTAAGTTGCTGAGGCTGGCTTTGAACTCCTGATCCTTCTGCTTCAGCCTCCTGATGAGGCAGTTATATTTTAACCTTGTATTTTGGGGGCAGAAAATTGGGAAAATGGAAAGTGTAAGACAGGCTTATCAAGGAAGAAACAGGAAGATCCAACCAGAAAGGCTAAGGTAACTTACATCCATGGTTCCTGAAGAGAGATCCCTGGACCATTCACATGACATGGGAACGTGGTAGGGACACAAATTCATGGGTGCTCAAAGTTCAGACTTTCTGAATCAGAAACCCTGGGATAGAAGCAGCAATCTGTATTTTAACAAGCCCTAAGGCACATTAAATACTTTATATAATAAAGTACTGAGAGAAGACAGGTGGGCTGGGGGTAGAAGTTCCAGAGAAAAACCTAGAAGCAGCCATGGCATATGAAGAAAGCAGAAATTTCAATTAGCATTTCCGTACATTTCCAAGGACTCTTTCTGGTTTCCAAGGCACACAAGTAAAGGTTTTGAGTCATTTTGAAATTGATGGTGCTGGTGATGTGTAGCAGCACTTTTCTAAGCCTGAGCATACATGCCCTGGACTTATGAGCTGTGTTCTCATACATTGTTTATTCTCTACTCCACAAGTACAATTGTTCAAATGGGGAAATGAAGGTATCGAGAAATGAAATCCACATAAAAATCAGAATTTAGAATAGAACTTGTCATTTAATCTGTGACCTGGTGTTTTCCACAGTATTTTTACAATTTTTCTAGGCTCAGGAGACGCTATGAGGGAGAGAGAAAAAAAACCTTGTAAGGCTCTGACATTATGGAGGAGGGTGATGGAATATCAAGTGTTTTGAACATGTTATGTAGGAACCACGGGTACACAGCTCTGAGCAGATATGTGGTAGAGAGATGCAGAATAAAGGGCCAGAGGGTGATCATTCAGTTGCTCAGTAGGACCACAGCTGGAGTATTCATGGGTGACGTGGCAGAATGGCAAGCTGGTATTGTATTGACTTTTATTTTAATCCACAATGTAAAAAACCCAACAAAGAAGAACAAAGCCAGAAAAGAATGAAATCTCAGCTAATATGTACTGTAGACTTCTCAAAGATCACTGGGGAATCCTGTGTCAAACAAACAAGCTGGTTTATTCATGTGATTGCAGACAAGGGAGAGAGCTGCTAAGAACAGAGTCTCAACAGTGT
The DNA here is from genome assembly GCA_020662805.1 of Glaucomys volans. Taxonomy (NCBI): domain Eukaryota; kingdom Metazoa; phylum Chordata; class Mammalia; order Rodentia; family Sciuridae; genus Glaucomys; species Glaucomys volans. The sequence goes on along the minus strand of JAJEJO010048836.1, from coordinate 240,732 downwards.
CTTGAAAAATTCTCTGGGTTTTCATCAACCTAGGATTGGAATCCAGTTTAGAACTTGGGTGGAGACAGATGGGCCTGGATTCAGGATTAGGTGAAGCAGGCAGGTTGTAGTCACTTAATTGACACAAGGGCAAAGAGCAGGGGTTTCAAGCAGTCGTTTACGCTAAATTTCTTAGGGTCTTTTATTTTTTTCTTTCAGAGCAACTTGTGGCAATGGGGACTGAGTTTTGTTTATTTAAAGTCTTGGTAAATTTCCATTTTTAGTTTGCTAAATTCAGTTCTCATTTCTCAATCCTTATTTCTCATAAGAAACCATAACAACAGACTATTTTAAACTTTGGTATTTTTTTACACATTTGCATATCATCTACAGAATGATAAGTGTATGTTAAGACTATTTTGTACTGTGCTTTGACAAATTTTAATCTGGGATTAACAGTGACCTCCATTCCTCTCTAATCAACCTCTTTTAGATCAGAATGGAGCTTCATTCTAAATTTCTCAAAAATCTTCTTAACTACTTTATTCACAGTCATTCTGACTTTAGAGGTTTTAATTGTACTATTATAAATTTAAAATCAGATACAAAAGAATTTCAATCTTTTTGTCTCTTCAAATAAGGCAGTTGTCAATCCCTTTATTGTTTACCTATCCCTGGGTCTTCAAGAGATCTATGAACAGTGGGAGATTAATTAATATATTTCCCTAGCTGATTTAGTGTAAACTATACCAGTTATCTGTGATTTGAGAAATTCTTGCTAAGAAAAACATTGCCTCTATTTTTCAGTATTGATGGCCTGTCCAAAGAAATTAGCAGTGAAAACAGCATTCAGTATTTAATCTGGGGATAAAGCCAAGAATTAGGTAGAAAAGCTTGCAAAACAGATTAGATTTGCAATCTCAAAACCCACACAGCCAGCTGGGCAAAGAAATATTAATTGCTTACTGAAATGTGATTTCTGACATTTCTTTTAGTCTCAGGGATGAGCAATGAAAACATGATCCTCTTTGAGCTCCAGAGGAGCTTACAGTAAATTCCAAAATATGAGAAGAGATGTGGTCTTTTTATTACCACTATATCATTATCTTGCATTAACAGCTGTAATTAGTCTGAGCCAAACTATCATCTGCTATTGAAATATCTGAAACTAATTAGACATGAGATACATTACTGGAACAAGATTGGGAGACTGAAAATTTACACAAATGAGGCCTTCTGAAATGATGAACACAGGTCATAATAATATTTATGGAATAAATAAAAAAATAAGACAAAAGAGAGAATGAAATCAGAATAGAAACTAGAATCCTAGCACTTCAAAAAGTTAATCACCATACTTTAAAAGTTTATTATTGGAAAGGCCAAAACAATTTTCATATAATGATCAGGACTATTTCTTATTTAATCTAAACCATAAATGTGTTAGTCAGCTTTCCATCACTGTGACAAAATATCTGAAGTACTCAACCTAAAAAGAAGAAAGGTTTATTTTGCCTTACAGTTTCAGAGGTCTCAGTTCATGGCTGACTGGTTTTGTTGCTTTTAGGCCTGTGTAAAGGCAGTACATTTTGGCAGGGAGCATGTGGTGGAGCAAAGCTGCTTACCTCATGGCATCTGGGAAATGAAAGAGAGAAAGAGGAAGGGTTGGGGTTCCAATGTCTACTTCAAGGGAAAACCCCCACACCAGTGACCTAAATTCCTCTACTAGGTCCTACTTCTTAGAGGTCCTACCACTTGCCAACAGTGCCATAGGCTGGCAACCAAACATTTAACAATGAGCCTTAGGGACACTTATCCAAACCATAGCAGATACTATCAATTAAATGCAGGTTGCATTTGACTTTCAGAGTTCCTACAACAGTTCCCTAGGAAGTTTGCAGAAATTCTCTTTGGGATGCTATGTTACATTTGGTCTGTAAAGCACAGTGCAGGAAACACTTAAGAAATGCTTCTATTTCTTGTGCTACTTTAGGTTCAAGTAGTCTTCTGTCCCACAATCCTCTCTTCCCTTGTGTTTCTTCTCCCCAATGGTGTTCAACCCTTGAGTCACTACTTTTCACCCTCCTAACCTAACATCCTTCCTTGCTTTTCTCCTTCCTCTTCTTCTCACTCATTCCTCTTTCCTCTTAATAAGCCAGTGGCCAAACAAATTAGCAAACCCTCAGTCAGAAAATCAGATATTTATCCAAACAAGACAAATTCTAATTTAGAAACATATAATTTAGTAATTATAAATAAATCAGTGATAAGTGCTCAACAATTTTCATTGATAAAAGTAGCTTCATTAAAAGCATAGAGTCCACCACTTTAAGTTTAATGAGCTTTTTGTTCATGTACATAGTCTTTATATTGCATTAAATATTCTAAATAATCTAAAAATGAGGATGTGAGTAGGTTACATGCAAATTCTTTACTGTTTTATATAAGAGTTGGACATCTTTCACTTTTAGTATCTGGGGGAGTCCCAAAACCAATCCCTTGAGGATGCCAAGGGACAATTACACTAGAAAATGATGCGGTCCAGTGTCCCATCTAGTTAGTCAGCTCTGCTTCTTTCTAGCTTTATATTTTGGACCTCTTGCTTAATGTGTCCAAGCCTTGTTTTCCTGTAATATTGCTAACGTATTAAGTATTAGATACAAGAGCACATGAAGATCCCTTAGCCCCGCAGCAAAGTAAGATTTGACTAACTGCTATTTCCAGCTCCTTTCCTTTCTCTTAATAATACAAAATACACTGCAGTAGTATTAATTTTCTATTGCTGCATATCAAATTATCACAACTTGGTGGCTTGAAACAGTATCATTTTTATCTCAGAGTTCCTATGGGCCAGGAGTCCAGGTATAGCTTGGCTAGGTTCTCTGTCTTGAGTGTCATTTGGGCTGTGTTCCTTTATGGAACTTGAGGTTCTTTTCCAAACTCTAATGGTTGTTGGCCGAATTCAGTTCCTTGCAGCTGTAGGACTAATGTCCTCCTTTTCTTGCTGGGGGCCGCTCTCAGCTACTAGAGTCTGCTCTGGTTCCTTACCGCTTGCTTTCTCACAACCTGGCAGCTCACTTCAAGACCATCAGGAGAATGCCTGCTAAGGTGGAGTCATATACAATGTGATAATCATAGGAGCCACTGTCCCATTGTAGTTATGGGTCCCTCTCAGTCACAAGGGGAGAGAATTCTACAGAACAAGTACACCAGGGGACAAGGATGTTGCATGTCATCTTAGAATTCCTCTACTGTGGTAGTTAGGGGACCTCTGCCCTATAGAATTAAAAGAGTCCAGGTATGCTCATTTAATTAGGGAAGGTGCCATGAAGAGAGAAATACCCGATGTTTGATGTTTGGGTGGTAGGTGTCCAAAGTTTGCAGTACTGATCAGGGAGGTCAAAATAACTCGTTCTTGGGAAATTGGGATGTTTGCCTACCATCACACTTTAGACACACAATTTAACTTTTTGTAATTTCATACTCTCAGCTATATTTATCCAGACAAAGAATGTTAGTCATCCCCCAATATCCATGTTTTTTATAGTAGTAGTGTTATCATCAGGGTGTCTAGCTGGGGCCCAGGCCCTTGATGTTCCAAAGAATTGAGCAAGACACATACATGTAACAGGCAAAGTACAGATTTATTGAAGGTGAAGGTAGAAGTAGCATTCCACAAAGTAGAGTGAAGTGGGCCACGCAAAGGAGAGAGGCTCAAAGGAAACAGTGTTTAGGAATTAGTATCTTATATGCTTAGCTGTGAGGTGTTCTCTTCCCTAAATGGACCTACCCCCATTTACTCCCATTGGTCACCTTATGATACCTGATTAGAACATTGTCCAATTTACCCCATTGGTCATTTTAAAATACTGGTCTGTGGCAGGAGTTGTCTTAGTAATGGGACCCATGGCAAACAAGGACATGACTCATCTCCCTGTCTTGGCCTCCAGCTGCATACTTCTTACACCCTGTCTCTGTCATCTTGGTGTTCCTGAACTCTTACCTAACCATGGAATCCCTAATTTTCTGGTGTGTCCTCATCTCTTGGAATTAAGACTGTTCCTCAAATTTCCTTACAGCTGTATTGGCCACCTGTCTGAGTAATCAAGTTCTGCCCTGGGGAATGCAGGCTGATATACATGGTGTGTGTGTGACTTCTGGGAAGTGTCCTTAAAGAAGTACAGTGTGTCTTTTTTCTTCCTTTTGTTTTTGTTGCTGGTTAGAGTGTAGGCATGCCATCTATAGATTTAATAGCTCTATTGAATCATGAAAGTACCTAGGAAATAGAAGCTATATCTGGGAGAACAATAAGACTGGTTCCCAGGGTACCTAAGGTTGTGTTGTGACCAGGGTCCAGAGTTAAGGCATTGATGGTGACACAGTATAGGACTTGTCAGTAAAAACAGTATCTTCAAAGGAGCATATTCGCCAAATAATTTTGGATGTTGTTCTGGCAGAATTTTCTGTACCTGGTTTTCCAGCCTGCCTAATGAGTCTGTATCCTTTGTAAATAAAAAGAAATTCTTATTTTTATTATAAATTGCCAAATTATAGCTGTAATATTGACGAGGTACAGGTGATGTTATGATTTTTGAATAACTCATATTGCATTCATGTGTAATAATTAAAATAAGCAATTAGCATGTCCTATCTTTTTAAAAAAATTTTTAGTTGTAGATGGACACAATACTTTATTTTATTTATTTATTTTTGTGTGGTGCTGAGGATTGAACCCAGTGGTTCACACATGCCAGGCAAGTGCTCTACCACTGAACTATAACCGCAGCCCTGTCCTATCCTTTTAATCAATGCGTTTTCTATTTAAATTGGCTAGTTGTCTTTTCTTGTGTATGTGTTTCAATGCAGCAGTCTGACTGGTAACTGTTGGTATGTTATATTGGTATCTGTGATCACTGTACATTGAGGTGATCTCTCCTTTCCCCTTGGTCTAAACAGTGAGATAAGGATAGATAAAGAAATATCTAAATCTTTGCTTTTCCTGTGCAGAGTAGGTATAAGATGCTACAGTCAGGGAAAGGAGAGAAGGGGAGGGACACAAAGATACGAGACCATAGATCTGGAAGCTATAATGAGCCTCCAAAGGTCTATCAATTATTGTTAATACCAGGAACCTTTGGGTACTCAGCTGTGTTTATGTCGTGATCTGGTGAGGACCAATGATCAACAACTTGGGCACCAGATAATCTTACGATCGTCCAACAGCACTGAGGCTAACCTGTGGGCCAACATTTGCTCAGAACCCCATGTAGCCTACCTGATCAGTGGAATAATCATTCATAAATCTACCCAGGAATTTGTGGTGGAACCAGGAACTCTACAAGCCTGGGGATGGCACAAAAGGTTAATTCTCCCTCATTTTCCCAGTGTAGAATCAGACAAAATCAATTTCATATTTTTCAGTGAACCAAAAGACAAATGAATCTCCTTCACTATAATCACAATTCCATATTTTATAACTGTAACATGGCTTATTGATTTATTTGCCTTACTGTTTTAGTTCTGATTCCTTTATGGTTCTAAAACATCATTAGGGGTAGGGGTCTTAGACACTGGAGTATAAGATCAGTCTATCAGATTACTTTTCAGAAATTAGGAGAAGCTAGAGGAAATGGAAGTTGCTTGTCAAGATGCTTCTGTTCTCCCTCAGGCAAGGGGAAAATGTGAAGGACTCCAGTATGAGAGAAGTAGTTATTTATGTAATGTTGGAAAAGAGAAGATCTTTTTGGGCACAGGACAAAATAAATTAGCCATAAAAGAGTGAGTTATAAATATGACTACACAAATATTTCTTTGTGGTTAAAAAAATTAACAAAGCTCAAAGGGAAAGGATAACTTGAGAAATCTACCTGCTATATGTATGATTGATAAGTAGTGTACTTTCTCAGAAAAGGCATAGTGCATTCATAAAGAAAGAAGGAATATTCTAATTAAAAATTGGTGAGAATACATAAATTGACAACTTACAAAATAATTTAAATTTTAAACATATGAGAAAATGTTCAACTTTCTTAATAGAATAGCTAGTTGGCAATTTTTAGTTTATAACTGGGGAAAATTAAAACTGTAATATCCAGGATAGAAAAGAATACTCTGAAATGGGTTCTGAAATACATAAATTGACACAACATTTCTGGCAGAAAATTTAACAATATATGTAAAAAATAAAGTGCATACCATTTGAAACTTATATTTGGAAATAATCATTAATGTTTAAAAAGGTATGTATATTGGACTAGTCATCATGCTATTACTTAGAATATTAAAAAACTGGAAACAACCTTTGACTTCTGAATTAATGAATTAAAAATTACATTTGGTACATTCAAATAATAAGCACAAATTTTAAAAAGCTTTTATTTACTTGGTCAATTTTTCATAATCTTGTATATAAGCGAAAAATAGGTTTTAAACCACCATATGACCCAGCTATCTCACTCTTTTTTTATCCAAAAGAACTAAATCAGGATACTTTAGCAATACAGGCACATCAATGTTTATAGTAGTGCAGATCCCAAGCCAAGTTATGGAACCAGCCCAAGAGTTCATCAATAAATGAATGGACTAAGAAATTGTGTTATATAAACACAATGAAGTTCTACTCAGCCATAAAGAAGAATGAAATTATGCCATTTGATGGTAAATGGGTGGAACTGAAGAACATCGTGCTAAATGAAATAAGCCACACTCAGAAAATCAAGGGTCAAATGTTTTATTTTAAATGTAAAAACTAGGGTAAAATAAGAGGAGAAAAGGGTTGCGGAAGCCCTATGAAAACAGAAGATCTCTGGACTAAAGGAGGGAGGTAGAGGGAGGAGGGATTGGAAAGGGAGGAACTGAAGAATGAAATTGACCATACTACAGTAAATTCTACCTTTTGTCTATCAATAAAGCACCAACTAAAAAACAATAAATAAATAGAAGTAAGACCAGTATAATAAATAAACCTGGGACAGGAGGAAGGAGAAAGAGGAAGTACCAGGGACTAAATGGAATCAATATGTTTCATTCATATATGATTATGTCAAAATGAACCCCACTACTATAAATAAATATAGTGCACTAATAAAAACATCTTAAAAATGAGTGTCAAAGAGTTATGTAAAGTAACATTTCATTTATTCACTTTCATTTCTTTCTCTGCAGAGGAAAAGAAATAACTGACTTATGATTAAATGTTTGGCATGGGTTATTTTTGGGTGGTGACATAATGAAAAATTTTTTATCCTTATTTAATTTGTTTATTGTTATATTTTTCAAGAATTTTTGCTTTGAGCATAACGTGGTGGCACATGCCTATAATCCCAGTGACTTGGGGCTGAGGCAGGAAGATCTCAAGTTCAAGGTCAGCCTGTTTCAAAATGAAAAATACGAAAAGTTTTTTTTTTTTGTTTTGAATATGTAAATTGGGAGTATCATGCTAGGAACAAAATTGAGAAAGTGCTCTTTGAAAACTACATGTAAAGGAAACTAAAAAGAAGCAGAAGGAAATGTAGGTAAATTTTTATTTCATCTCTAGTAAAAAGCTTTCAATGCATGAAATCAAAGGAGGAATTCATAATTTTCAAAATTTATAGTATTTTGCCATTATTAAAAAGTATATGCAGCAAAAATATTAGCTAAATTAAATTAAAGCAAGAACTTGGAAAAGTATTTGTAACTGTATCTATCAGTAGGAAGAGACTAGGTTGTGCCATAAAGTTGCTAACAACTCCCATTTATCAAGGGCTTGACACGACAGTTTATTTCATGTTCATGCAACATGGCCAACGTGGGACAACAGGAGAGCTATACTAATTGTAGACATTCAGAGATGCAGGCTGGCATAGTTTTCTATTTGATTAATAAAAACTTAAATATGGATTAAAATATGGCATTGATAAGTGCAGAGAAAATGTTTGACTCTGCTATTTGATTAGCTCATTGGGAATGTAGTGTGGGTTAAAATTTTCTAAGGGGAAAATGCCACCAGCATATAACAATCTAAAACCACAGTGATGGCTGCTTATTAAACAAGTACAGTATATACAAATGTGATTGCTAAAGATATTTGAGATTATTTAGAAATATGGAAAGAGAGGACTGGGAGTGTAGCTCAGTGGTAGTGTGTCCTTGGCATGCATAAATCTCTGGGTTTGATCTCCAAAACCCAAGAACAAACAAACAAAAACCAGAAAAGCAGTGTACAATGCAAAACACACACACACACACACACACACACACACACACACACGATGACTCCCAGTAATTAATTTATACAGATATATAAATCTGCATATAAAAATGATTAGAGTAAAACACAAAGTATTTTTAACAATAAGTTATTTCTGGATTGATAATGTTTAGTGACTACAGGTGATTTCTACTTTCATCTTGCTGCCAAAAAGAAAAAAAATAAAAAACTCCAAGCATGTCTCCCATGAACATTTATTTGTTAAGGAGAGGGTTAGCAGCAGCTATGCATTTATTCTCTCATTTGGTGGAAGAGAACCTGGGGAGAAAGAAAGATGACCTAATCAGGTCCCTTTGTTAATGTGCTAATGGCAGACCTTCTGGCAAACAGATTAGTGGTATTTAATAGTGGGAGATTACTTATCTATGACATTTTTAGCAAGAGGTACCTGCTCTATCTAGAATTGATTATAGTAAATAAACCTAGAATCTATGGGTTTCTGGAGCATGGTTCACAAGTCACATGTCACATAAACTATGTAATTACTGATGTATAAAATAGAGATGTTTCCATATTAAATTAGATCCCTTTTGTGTAAATGCTACCTGTTTCCACCACATAAAGAGATTGTAGATTTACTCTTAGCCAGGGAATTTTAGATGCTGTTTGTGCCTTGCGATTGCTTGAAGTTATCTGTAAGATTCAAAATGGGAGAATATCTCTAATTCTTATGAGTCTGATTTGACAGTCTGATCCTTTGTGTTAGCTCTTATTTTTACTGCCAGGAAAAAATGTATAAAAGACCATAAAACAGTAAACAAACTCACAACATGAAGTGCTTGCTAGATTTAAGAAAACATGATCTACTCATTTGGCTTTCAAATTTACAAATGGTTTTAAGGGCAAGATTGAATATGATATGCACACTAGATCTCTCCGACAATTCTGTGACCTATAATACTGCAATTACCAGCAATACCATTGTAATTCAGAAAAATGTCCATTCATCCCCAAACTCATCATTATATTTTGAATACATAGCCTCAGGTATGCTAGTTGATTAGCCTCATGGAATACTGGCTTCAGTGAGAACAAATATTTTCTGCCTTCACCTGGAAGGACTCAGCCTACATATATCCCTAGTGAATAAGTCAACTGAGTCAGAGATGGGAGGGTAACTGGTATGTTGGGCACCTGGGTTAAATTTCCTGGGATTGAGCTCTGAGTGCACAATTCACCAGCCAGATGATTTTGAAAACTCAATGAATGTTTCCAAGCCTCATCTTATTCATTTATAAATTAGAGATAATTATATCTTTTCCTCATGTAGACATTTTGAGAAATAGAAGTACACAAAGGCCAACACTGTGTCAGACCCAGTGGAGGTGTAGTTATTAATTATTTTAATGAATTCAGGGTTTCCTCAAAGCTTAGCTAATTACCTTCTGATTTTCACTGAGATGGGGTCTCCACAAAACCCTCTATGTTTCTGCATACCTTTTGACACACAGTATTTGTTCCAACCAGTTGAAATTGTAGATTAGAGTACAAATGAAAAAAAAAAAATAAAATTCCCTTGTGGAGTTTTGAAAAGTAAAAAGAAGGAAAAAGAAAAAGCCAACATTTGTGCTGATTGAGTCTTTAATTCCAAAAATGAGACCCCAAAGAAATTTGGACCTAAGTTGAGATGGTAGTTATGGATTTTGAATACGAATTGCTTTTCAACCTATCTAATCACCATTTCACCACCTCCTTCTGTTTTTCGAAAGCTCTGTAGTATCTGGACCCTTACAGAGCTCCCATTGAGCTATTCGCACAGCACGGCTGAGTAACTGCCCACTGGTGCCCATGAAAACTGCTTTATTTCCTTCTCAGTTCAATGTCTTTATTTAATACTTGCCTGTCAAAGCTGATGGGATTCCACAACCTTGATCCCTGTCTGCTAGCCTCAGAGTGACATTTTCCATTTCTACAAATCCTTTGGTAGTAATAGAAATAAGAACTCTTTATGATTTCCACCTAAATAGCTTTTTTCCCCTCTTGGAGATTGCTCATCTTTAACTAGTTAACAGAATAAGGTAAACTTAATTCTCATGTATGCCCAGGACACAGAACTGTGAAGTTGAATTGCTGATTTGGTCCATCTCTGCTTGACACCTGCAGAATAATCTTTTTTTTTGCCCCTTCCCTCACCAGAGCCCTCTGTTTGACAGCAGCCAGGAGCATTCTGTGTGGATGTCACGAAACTCTACGCATTCTACAATAATGACTCTGAAGTCACATTTCTTTTCAATGGATTCATCTCCTGAAATTCATCTTTCTAATTTCTGCTGCTCTGAATCCCAGCAGAGTTATGATGAGCTTAAAGTGTTCATCAATTAATGTCAAAACTCAGTGTAACACCTTCAGAACGGCCTTTGACAACCACTAGAATACAAAATGAATTCACTAATGATCAGTTCCTGAGCAGAAGGAGTCTTATGGATTTGTGATGATGGGACATTTAGGCTCAATTCATAAAATATGCATGGGTTTTTAAAATGAGGATTTAAAAAAAATTTGAGCACAGAGTAAAATGAGGGCACAAAGAATAGTCACATGATAAAAAGGCCCTAAAACTTTCTTTTTTAAATTTACAACTTTTCTTTTCCTTTGGATAAATATAGTTAACTCAGATACTTGTTGGAGAGAAAATTCAGAGGTCCCTGTGAAATCTACCTTCTCTCAGAAGTTGTATTTTATTGGTATTTATTTTATTGTAGTGATAGAAAATATGGGCATTTCTATTACTCATAAGTGCTTCAAAGCAATTATGTATTGATAATTTTCAATAGAATGGCTTATGTCCTTCTAGGGACAAAACAAGAATGCACATATATTCCTATGGAAGTTCTTATTCCTGCTTTGTTACATCCACATCACCAGCTGATAGGGCTGTACAACTACCAGTTGTGTTTAACCCACTCAAGGGAGATTTCCAGGCTAGCAAGGTTGAGACTCAGTTGCAAACAGGACTGCATGACTCTCTGTCTTCTATATGGAAAAGTACACAATTCTTAGTGCACTGTAGGAAGCCCACTGGGACCTAACCTCTGCTTGCCTTTACAGTCAGCCTACCATGAACTTTGATTCTAGATGCTCTGATCGGTGTTGGCTCTTTCTTTCATACTTCCAATCTTTTGCATGCAACGTTCTCTCTGCCTGGAAGTTCTTTACTTCCTGACTTCCTGAAAGACTCCTTTTCAGAGGTAGGCAAACTCAGGCTTTTTCTCCTTTGTGTTCCCATAGAGCTTGATTCTCTCTTACAGCCTTTATCACATTTTGTTGAAGTTCTTTCCATATCTGATTCTTGTTTCACTTTATCTGCAGCACCTAGGAATAAAACCAGTGCCTAGTGAGAGCCAGTACTCCCTTATTAAATGATCAAATGAGCCAGTGAATGGATGACAGAATTGGTATCATGTAGTCTGTGACTTTCCCCATCCCCCTTCTATTCCTAGCCTCACTGTGGCTAGGACTTCTCATGGAGATTATATAAACTCACAGAGACCTATGGCAGGAAGAGGACTTAGAGTCTCACAGATTACTTCATGTCTACAAACACCAGTAAAGTATTTATTCTGTGTGACAGTCAGTCATACATGCTATGCTTGTTTGTTGATATGCAATTAGACTTTGGATTAACTCGAAGACCCTTCTGCTCTCATCTCCACTTCTTTGTAAAATACTTTAAAAATGCCTCTATTACAGGTAAACTTAGCAACACATACATTGACTAATTTCCCAAAGTATGTTGCATAGGATATATCCCATGAGAAGCTTCTGAATAAGAGATTTCAAGGGCAATTAATTTTGTGAGCTTTGTTCAACTGTATCAGGCCATGTCAGTTCAGGTCTTCAAGGAAACAGATGCTAAAAAGCATTAGACACCCAAGAAATTTATTAGGGAAACACCTGAAGAATACAGGGGAAGAAGCAAGTGCAGGCATAAAAATAGGGGAAAGATTGTGTAGGAATTATCTCAGTGCTAAGAAAGCAGAGGCCAGGATGAGAGTCCGAGAACAGAAGACTCCTGCTGGAGGAGTCCTCTGTCTTCTGTCCTAAATAGCTTAGCATTGTTACCCACACTGCATACTGCCAGAGAAAATGTGACCTCACGGCAAGCACGCTGTGGCAGCTGTTAGTCAACTTTGCTCCCTGTAACAGGAGATCTGAGAGGCACACATGCTCATGTGTGTCACACAGACTCTATTCTAAAGGTATTTTGAATATATCCTTTCATCTCATCTTTGTGACTCCTGTAAAGGTGGATACATTCTCTTATTATTATCTTATAAAGCATAAAGAGAATAAGTAACTTGCCCAAGACCCTAGATCTGATAAGTGATGGATCTGAGGTTTGAACCTACTCAATTTAACCCAGAGACTGAGTTTAATTCCTGCATTTTATTGCCACACAATATTCCCCTTTGGAACATCGGAATGCCCCTTCCCAATACCTTACTCTATCTCATGGGTTTATCACCTTCTTATTTCAGAATGTACATAACTACAATTGAGAGTCCGAGAAGTCCTGCAGTAAAGAAATCTGTTTAAACACAGTTAGCCTAGTGTTTTCCAAATTAATCTGCACATGGAACCCACAGCTCAGAGTACCAGTGTTTTCTCCTAAAATATACTTGGGAAAATCCAATAATTTGTCAAAGATTAGCAACAAATCCTTTCCAGAGAGCAAGGTCCTATGGGAGTCAGGACATTTACTGTGAAGGAGGAGCATGGACCTAAGCAGAGATGTTTTGTCATGAAGGCAAAGAGAGCAGAAGACTGGGATTCAACACAGCAAGAGTTCAGGCCTCAGTTTCACATCTTTCTGATGGGGTGGCAGTTTCTTGACTACTTGGCCTATATCTGAGCCATCAATCATGGATCACAGTGCTGACTCCTGGGTTGTTATTTAAATTAAGTAGGAATTTATATAATGATGTTTACCTGAGTGCATGGCACATAAAAGCTGCCATCAAATATTAATTTCCTGACTTGATTTTTCCCTCCCAGAATGAGCTGTACCTAATTTACCCTTTCATAGAGGGCTAATTCTCTCAGTGACAACTGTGCCTACCTGACCCAGGTGCAATGACTGTTTCAGAATATTCATTGGAAAAATTAATAAGAATTAGAATGTTTTCATTAATAAAGGAATTAGGGTGAAATGTTGCTGTGGATTTGAGGGAATATCCACTATTTGCACTTTGATTATAGTCTAAGGAGTGTTCTTGTTTAACATGCACACTTCTTTAAGGGACGAGGAGGCTGAGATTTATTTTATCCCCTGTGTTTTCTTCAATAAGATGAAGATTGAACTCCCAGAAGTGAAAGGGAGGAAATGTGGAGGATAATTGGCTCTGGAGGAGAGATGAGCAGTGGAGGGCCACCATATTCCTCTTGTTCCCTGGGAAGCAAGAAGTTGGCAGGCTCCTGTGGTGATGGTCCCTGGAAGGCCCTCACTGCAGCTCCTGTCAAGAGCTCCTTAACCTCTGTGCTATGGGTGGTGATGGGTGGTAAACAGGCTTTTAGCATTAGGACTTCCACACATTGGGGGAGGTGGCACTGTAGACATTTGATCCTCTTTTCTGTAATCTGAATGTTATAAAATAGCCTATTGCCTCTTTGTCCTCTCCTTCTTTGGCCCTTCCTTCTTTTGCTCCTCCTTCTTTGGCCCTTCCTTCTTTTTAGCCATTCATGTTTTCCATCTCCCTTTTTTATTTCTGGGTTGATTCCGTCCTCACTTCTGATCCCTTCTGTTTGCCCTTCTCCCCGCTCCATATGGGTTATTCACATGATGGTCCCACCTTATTTTCCCTTCTGGGATTTGGTGCTACCCACATTTCCTTCTGCTATACAATTGTTGCCATTGGAGCATCTTTAGTCTTTAAGGGCTGGCCAGGGATGGAGATGCTGGTGCCAAAAGACAAGGGCCAATTGCTCAGAACATGCATCTGCCTGTACCTGACTTTGGTCTTACGGCTTTTCTGGTACCGAGGGAGATGCAGTGAAGAATGACCAGTAGGTTGCTAAGGGTATGATCAATTCTTTCCTTCTAATCTAAAGAGATCAGCTTTTATTCTGGAGCCCTATAGAATCTGTCCTTGATGACAACTGCTTTACGGAGAAGTAGCAGGTTCATCTTATTTCTCCCTTTTGTTTTCTCCCACCAATCCTTCAAATTTTAACACACATGCTACCCTATACTGGAGCTCTCCCTCGGAACCCTGTCAGAGGGAATTTCTCCCTTCTTTCTGTTTTGGCCTCTTCTATGGTCCTCTGCCTCAGTGTGATTTGCATGGTGGGTAATTTTAGTGTCACTTCTCTGCCAAATCTTCAGTTCCTTGAGGGTACCTTCTTCAATCTGCAGCATCTGGCTCAGTCAGGTACTTTGGAAAGAACAACCATTTTCAAGCTTTACCAGGAAAGAGAGAGAGAGAGAGAGGAGGGAGGGAGAAAACACAACAGAAAATGTTCAGACTATGTATGACAAAGCATCCTAACCCACAACCTTTGCAGCAACCCAAGAAGCCAAAGCACAAACAACACATAGCTTGTACTTGGATCAGAACAGCCAGGACTTGGTCAATAACTGCTAGCCTAATTTTTTTTTTTTTTTTTTTACCCAACTTCCAACCCAGGAGCAACTGGACAAAGAGAAACATTTTCTAGAATCAATCACATCAGCTGCCCCCACTTCTGATAGTCTTCCTCCATCTTTCCCCTGCCTGTTTTTGCCTGTGTTTGAATCTCTGACAAATGGAAGTGAAGATGACTGACTCCTTTGCTGTAGCAAGTTCATAACAAGAAGCCTCTGCTTATTCTGAACTAGGTGGCCTTCATTTGTTTCCACATGGCATGTGAATCATTGGGAGAACTTGCTAAAATACAGATTGTTAGGTCCAACCCCTAAGGTTCTAACTTAGTAAGTGTGAGTAGGGCCTGAGATTCTGCATTTTTAGTAAGCACCCAAGAGACCTTGAGTAGTACTGAGATGCAGTGATGAGAAGATGTGATAATATTAGGAAATATTAACTTAGGTTCATCCCCCACCAGTTTCCTTTCCTTTTGCCTTGCCTCCCATTCACACAGGGAGGTGCTCTTGAATTCAGGTCCTCAGGAAAGAAATGAGGATTGCAGGAGGAAATACTCAGGGATCTATCTCCTGACTTTTTTTTTTTTTTGGGTACTGGGGATTGAATCCAGGTGCATTTAACCACAGAGTCACGCCCCCAGCCCTTTTTGTTTTTTATTTTGAGTTGCCTATGGTCTCACTTAGTTGTTGAGTCTGACTTTGAACTTGTGATACCCTGCCTCAGCCTCCCGAGCTGCTGAGATTACAGGTATATGCCACCATGATCAGCTCTCCTGACTTTATTTCACAAAAAAATTCTAAGATTGCAGGGCAGTATTTCTTAACCTGGTGTAATTTTTAATCCCTGCAGAGAATATTTGACATTTTTTGTTGTCACAACTAGTGGGTATTTAGTGGAGGTTTGCAAGTTGAGTCTGGCTCAAAAGGGCCAGTTGGACGACCTCAGAGAGATGACCACACCCACACCCAAAGGTGTAGTTATTGGTGTTCCCCAAACATGGAAGTAAGAGAGACTGACTAGAGGGCAATAAGGACCACGTGAGAGGGAGAAGAGGTACCTCAGGGGTGAATGTGGACTGATGAACAAAGATCGGTAGAAGAGGTCCTGGGAGGACAGATGACACAGACAACTAGAAACGGCTTCCTCCCCTTGCCTTGTATTTGAAAGTCCCTGAAACCTAGATGCAGCCCTGGAAAAATGGCATGATGGACCTTAATGGGTTGAGATTATTTCCAACATAATCAGGGCCTGTGGGAAAACAAATCTTCCTGTATTTGTGTCCATGGATAATCTGCTGTGCTCTAGAAATTTTATATTTCAAGATAATATTAATAAATATGGATATTAAAAACCTTGCACAGCCAAAAATAGAAAATAAGTGGAGTTAGAAATAAAGAGAACATTTTCTGCACATCTGAGTTTTGGCTTGAACTTCTGAAAATCGAAATCCTCTACCCCCGCACAGCCTGGATGTTGGGAATTGAAGCCCTGGCTTACTGTCTACATTAATGTAAGTTTTGCTATTGCTCTGTCTTCATTAGCAGGACTGTGGTATTCAGGCAAGTGGTTTGACTGTTCTGGATAGGAGCTTCCTGAAAGACCCCATCAACTCTTCAGAGGAGAACACCAACAGTTTATACCCTAAAAAGTTTTAAATCCTTTTTCTTAAATCCTTAACTTTCCTGTTCTCACCAACCCTGGACTATTGTAGTCCTTACCCAATCTTACCAATGTTTGACTCTCAATTCCTTCTGAAATACCTGCCTTAAATCAAACTTCCAATTCTCATACATTCTGACTTTACCTTCTGCGGTGTTAGACACTGCCAAAGTCTTGCAAGGTCATCTTTCCCCTTACCTGCAGTAAGCCAGAAACTCAGTTTTGTTTATCAGCAGGTTGTGTGGGGGATGTTTGGGGAATGTACTTTTAGTGCTCCATTAATACAATAATGTCATTTTTATTCCTTTTTTCCCTGGGCTTCCTTGATTCCTTGGCATCCTGGTGGCATATATCACATGGCACATATTTCCAAGGGTCTACTATATGCTTGGGATGGGTGCAGTTTGTTCCATACTCTTTTGATCTTTACAAAAGGAGTCCTCCTTGTGTCTGGAGATAAGGAAACAATGACCAGGCGAAGAAAGTAGCTCAGTTTGCAGCATTCTTGAACTGAGCTGGATGCTTCTGGAATTCATAGTACAACTGGATAGATTGATTATTGTTGGGGGAATATAATTAAAAACAGAATCCTCTCCCATCCTACAAATCTTCTCTATGAAGGTAGTAAAGAAAGAAACCAGTTTTATTGTTGAATACAAATTAAACCAGAATGTGACATACATTATAGGCAATCCAACAAGAGATAGCAAAGACAGAAAGAAATCTTACCATCTCATACAGCCACATAAGTACAACCCATTACACATATGTTTTCAAGATAAATAATGACTATTAAGAGAATTTGACAGCTCTATTTGTACATACAGTTCATCCTAACTCTCTCTGGTAATTGGGGTCTCATCTATGTTAACTTATTGACTTTATCCTGTGGAAAAACAAACCTCTCATTTCTTATGAGAACAGATAGTTTTGAGGAATTTCAGATTAAAAAAATACTAAAACTAGAAATATCATATGATCCAGAAATCCCATTTCTGAGACTATATCCAAAGAAATTGAAATCAATGTCAAAATAATATCTGCATTCACACATTCATTGCAGCATTAGTCACAATAGCCAAGATAATCAACCTAAATGCTCATCAGTGGGTAAACAGATAATGAAAATGTGGTCCATATAAATACAATGGGATATTATTCAGCCATAAAGAAGAATGAAATCTTATATGCAGCAAAATGGATGGAACTGAAGTACATAATGTTATGTGAAAAAAACAAACACAGAAAGACTAATATGGCATGATCCCACTTACATGTGGAATCTATAGAAAGTTGAACTCATTGAAACAGAGAATACAATGATATTCCCTGGTACTGAGGCAGGGGGGTGAAAGGAAGTTTCTGGTCAAAAGATACAAAGCTTCATCTAGACAGGAGGAGTGAGTTTTCAGCCAGGTTAGTATACGTGCGGCAGGGTTACTATAGTCAATAATAATATATTTTAATGATGTGTATTTTAAAATGACCAAGAAAATAGATTTCAAATGTGTCCCACCAAAAAAATAAGTAAGGAGATGGATATGCTAAATAGATTGACTTAATCATTTTGTGTTTTATACATCTGTCAAAACATCACATAGGCCTGGCGCAGGAGGTGCAGGAGGATCTTCAGTTCAAAGCCAACCTCAGCAACAGGGAAGTGCTAAGCAACTCAGTGAGACCCTGTCTAGGACTGAGGATGTGGCTCAGTGGTCAAGTGACCCTGAATTCAATCCTTGGTATCCCCCCAAAAAACAAAAGCAAAAACAAAGCAAAACAAAACATTACATAGTACTCTGTAAATGTAATACAATTATGATTTATTAATTAAAATAATATAGAAAGGGGGGAAATGTAGTTTTGTAACTTGAATCAAATCGAGATAGCCACACCAAAGTTAGGCTCCTACCCTCCCACAGAAATAGAAGAACCATCTCCCTTGATGTTTGTAGTTCAAAGAGATGGCCCCTGGTCCTTGAGAAAGACATTCCTGGGTCATAAAGCTGACAACAGGCTATCTAGTTTTCAAAAGGATCAATGTACATTTCAAAGACAAGAGAAAGTGCTTACAATTACAGGTCTAAAATAAATGTTCTTTAGAAAAGAAGGGGAGTGGTTCCTCTTGCCTTATTTTCAACAGGGAGAATTCAGCCTGCATTTTAAAATTTTTATTTGTTCTTAAGTTAGGCAGTGATCTGATTGAAGTGAACAGTTCTGCTATGGTGGTTATTTCATCTGTGTGGGGAAACTCTGTGCTTCACAGTGGGAAGCCATGCCCTTTTTGCAACACATCTCCAGGGGTCTTCTAATTGTAGCCGTCATAGTCTTTGCCTTATTTTATGACTATGAATTGTAGATAACTGACAGCAAAGCAAAATAATTATTGTATACAATCATGCAAATTCTGTCCCATGCAGCAGAAGGTCGGTTTACTCCTCTCCTCCAATGTGGAAGAGGGCAGTTTTCTTCTCATTTGCAGTTCATGTCAATATCCTTAATCCGTTGATGTTTCTGTCCTTTGGTTTCTCTTTTGAACCAGTTTTCTCACCTTACTGGTTTCTTCACTGAATAATGAGAAAAATAAAACATTTAACATGGTTCGTTCTGTATCTGTACAAGAGTCAAGATTTTACTATTTTGTTTTTGAAAATCACCTCACACAGATCCAGTCTAATCAGTGTTCTCAAATTCCATTCTCAGCTCTAAATGTGGCTCTGTGACTTTGGAAAGACCCCTGAGTAACAGGAGGCTCACAGTACTAGAGTTCTCAGGCCACAGACAGCCAACTTCAAAGCTCCGGGCACAAGGTGAGGCAGAACATCATGGTAGAGGAAAGCAGCTCAGAATATGGCACCAGGAAGAAGAGAAAGCATTCTGCTCACAAGGGAAAAAATAAGGATCCCAAAGGCACTCTCCCAGTGACCTACATCCTCCAGTCACTCCCTTCCTGCCTACATTTAGTTACCACTCAGCTAATCCATTCAAGTGGATCAATGCACTGATTAGGTTAATACTCTTGAACTGGATCATTTCACCTCATATCTAAACCCTGACAATGGGTGCTTCCTGCATTCTAACAGCTCATGGGCATTTCTTTTGGATACATTCTATCTTTCTATTTCTACATCCCCTAATTCCAATCTCAAAATGGAGGCCCGAAGATACAACCAAGTTTGAGGTTTGATGAGAATGCAGAGTCATGGAAAAATTTGAGAGGGAGGAAAAAAATGTGTGAGTGGAATGCAATAAACTGGAGGAAACAGCAATGTTGTTCAGATTCCTCTTGTCATCACTTGTCCTGGATATCAAGATGTTCTTTTTCTTGGGTATAGGAGGGCACCTCTCACATGAGGCCCTTGTGACTTGCTTCATGAGAGAAGGGCAGGGGAAGGTCAGAGAGCCCTTCCTGAACATGCTGATTCTCAAATTCCTTCATGTAAAAATATTCAATATGCCGAGGTACCATATTTTCAGTAGTGTGTCCTGATCCCTGTCACTACTGTGTAACCTGGTTTACCCAGTCAAGAGTGGAATTAATTTTCTTCACCTGTTTTTCATCAGTAGTTGTCTGTGTCCTTTATATTTGATGGTCAGTCTTTTATTTATTGAATGCACTTTGTTCTCATATTCAGGAGGAAGGTGATATTTGTTCATCTTCTTGCTCTATAATGTTATGGGTTGTTTGCTTTTTACTGTTCTCAAAATGGCATCAGGATTTATGGTACGATTCTTCTGGCTCAGTGAACCTCGTATCTCCTGTCATTGGCTGTGCTCCAACACCTGCAGCTTCAGAGGGAGCCAAATCATCATAATAATGGCAATAATGATTTGCCCAGGCATTGTAAGATGCTGTAGATGACGTGCCCCGCCCAATACCTTCATAAGAGAAGCATTCAATCTGAAGTCTGAGATGTGATGAACTCACCAGTGTAATAATTGAGGGTGAACCTCCTGTTGTTTCCAGAGATTACCTTAACATAGTGAGATAGGGTTTTAGGATAAGGAGAGAGAAATGAATCCTAAAGGAAACATCCTTGGGCCACTGAGATGCAGAAACACAGTTATAAATCTTGAGCAACATGCCCTTGGCCAATGGTCTTGTAAAATAAGGGAAATACGCAAGGGCAGGGAAAACATGGGTGAAATTGTGCAGGTCCACCCTGGCTCCACCTCCAGTTCCACCCCTGACATAGCCCTTCCATAAATATAGGACCCCAGCCCAAGGCGGGGCTCCTTACTCTGCAGGCAGCCCATAGTCTCCCTTAAATGTGTATCTACCTTCCTAAATAAACCTGTCTATGCTTTTAACTGGCTCATCCTGAAATTGTTTTCCTACACGTATGCCAAGAACCCAGCTGGCCTTGAGTTGAATTTCACCTTTCCTCTGGGAACTCATAGGACACTTGGACCCTTCTCTGGAGATAACTCTTCTCCCCTGATAGCTGGAGCTCTGGTATTACATGTGCCTTTAGCTACTAGCCTGCCACTAGCCTGCCCTATACTAGCTCCATTGCCTTTGGCAAAGTTAGTCAATCTCTCTAAGACCCTGGTGCTGTGTGTGGGTAGGATTAATCTCTCCCTCTAAAAGCCTGGGCTCTCCTCTCTTTCTGCAATGCTCTCCCTCCCACCGGATTGAAATCTTTTAGTCCTCAACTCAAATGACATTTTCTCAGGGAGAGTTTCATTTCTTTTTCTTCCAGTTTTACTCTCTCAGATCATTTTTAATTTTTTTTTATCCTGCTGTTCACAGTTGGTAAAAATGTTGTAGGAGTTTGTTTATTCACTATCAGTCTCCCCTTCTAGGGCTTATAGTCCCTAAGGGTGTAGGTGGTGTGGGTTTTTAACACTCTGTGCCTAGTATCTTGTACTATACCTGGCAAGTAGTCAGTGTTCAATAATGATTTGTTGAACAAATGAGGTATTTAAAACACTACTCCAAATAGGGCTGTGTCACATAAGTGATAGTTGCCATTGCTTCTGCATTTTAAAAAAGGATATTTAAAAAGCAGTCGAGCTAACATGGCCTGTTTTGGAGTTTCAGATAAATCAGGTTTAGCACACTCGTATTCTACATCATGTGTATTCTGTATTTTCCACCAACTATTTAAAGATTGTATCCCACCCTTGAAGGCTCTGAAATACTTAGTAATATTCTGCCTTGGTTTTTCATATTATATTCTGTATACAGCACATCTTCTGTGTTGATGGAATTCGGCTGAGCATCAAATTAATTTTTATCAAAAGCTGCAAAGACAATTGAAATTTCTTGACTGAGATTTGGAAAGTTCTATGCTACTAATTCTGTAAATGCTACTTAGTGTGAACAAATAAAAATGACTGCTTAAAATGGATTTGTATTTTCTTCTGCTGCATCCCATCCTAGATTATTATGTGAATACTTGCCATAGAAACACCAGGAGACCATGAGAGAGTTCTTATTATTGGACATTAGCATTTTGAGAGTTAGTTTACTCAAATTAAGGTTTATAATTTTATTTCCCCTGTAAGGTAAAGCATAATTGTTCTCAGTGAGACAATAAAATTGAGTGATTTATTCCTTCAAAAATCAAATTGGGTTTGCTCAAAAGGTAAGCTTTACAATACAGCCGTGGTTTTCCTTTCGGCTGGAGGTCTCTGAAGCACAGCTGCTACTCCCAGCATCCACATGTGCATACGGATTCCATTCATGTTGTTCAGAACTCTGAGAGTGTGTCAGGCTTGGAGCTGCAGATGGAAGCTCAGAATTGCAACTCAGACACTCAGCATGAGGCTCTCCCATTGGTAAAAGACAGAGAAAACCTCCAAATCTGACAGTCTTCAATGGTCTCCCAACATGGTTGCTTTCTGTTGTCTTTGCCCACTCAAAAGTGAAGGTTTCCAATCCATTATTGTGTCTGACAGGCTCTATGTTAGAATGGAATGGAGTCCATGTAGAGGTCATTTATTTCAATTCCTTCATTTTGTGGACTGGATGAAGTGGCTCTGTGGGGTTCACATCCTGCCAGAGTCACCCCGCTTGCTTAATACTGCTGGTACTGCAATAGCTGTCTAGATCATCTATCTTTTTGTCTGTTTTCTGCTACTATAACAACTATCATGGGTTAAGTAATTTTTAAAGAAAAAACTATGTTCCTCACCGTTCTAGAGACTGGAAAGGCCCAGAATATGGCACCAAACCTGATGAGGGCCTGTATGCGGCACAGTAACATGGCAAATGATCACCCACGAGACTGAGAGACAAAAATTGGTTTAAATTTATTATTATTTTTTAATCAATAGTCCACTCCTGTGATAATATATCTGCTCCTGGGGCAACAGCATTATTCCATTCATGAGAGCAGAGTCTTCAGGACCTAATTTCCTTGTAAAGGTTCCCCCTCTTGATACTGTTACAATGGAAATGAAATTTCAACGTGAGTTTTAGATGGGACATTCAAACCATAATATCATCTAGTACTCTGCACTGACGCAAAGAGGTTGCCTTTTCCTTTTGTTTTTTAAATATCTTTTCTTGATGCTTGGAGTTTGGAAGCTGTAGAGAGGGATGCCTGTGCTTTACAACCATTCACTGTTGTTAATTGTACTTGGCAAGTCAGTCTGTTCCCAAAACAGCTCAACGAAGGTTCTCGCAAAACGACTGAGGTCCTTGGAGCCAACAAACTGGGTAAAAAACAGATTAAACATTCTTTTTAATCAGAGTATGTCCATATTCATACACTGATGGCTTTTGATCCCCTTCAAAAGCTCTAATGAAAATTGCTAAAGAATTCCTTTAAGTACTCCTATCATTAGTACTATTTAAGTGAGGAAATCTAGGAGAACCATCCAGAATTTCCACAAAGGGCTTATCCAGTCTCGTTTTCAGTGAACTGGAGTTTTGTAAGTTGATTGTTTTTCTTGCCTTATGACTGTATGTGCATGTTGGGCTCCTTTTTTTCTGTCCTTGTATCTAACACTGAGTGAAATAGTCTCCATGCCAGACAGTGGGCTGCTCCCTTGGGGAAAGCCCCGCTACCTCCTCCTTCCACCTCACACCATTTCCATGAACCCCATCTCAGGTAAGCAGACCTTTTGACAAACCACTACATCTAACCCTTTAGGGCAGAAACAAATCTTCTGTGTTCCTGCAAAACTCCATGTACACAGCATGTAGAACCTTGGCTTATTTAAAACACATCAGAAATAGATTGGAATACTAAAGAACTCCTTTTCTATGGACTTCTGAAATAGGCTAGAGGGTAGATCTCTTTTTTCATAAAATTCATCAGAGGCAGGCAAGTTTATAGGTAACCCTTTCGGGTTTCTTGGGAATCCCACACACTGAACTCTTAAGCAAGCAAGCATATTCTGCTGATCTGCTAAATTTTGGAATTATTCTCATCTTTTTTAAAAAGAAAATTTAATACTCGCATTTGTCCCATGGAATATTTTGATGTCTAAAAGAGTGCGGACATTTTTACTTTTTTTTTTTGCGGGTACTGGGGATTTAACCCACGGGCAATTTCCTAGTGAGCTACATCCCTGATTCTTTTTATTTTTTTTATTTTGAGACAGGGTCTCACTAAGTTGCTTAGGGCCTTGCTAAGATGCTGAGACTGCCCTTGAATTTGCAATCCTCCTGTGTCAGCCTCCTGAACTGCTGGGATTCCAGGTATGCACCACCATGCCCAATAACATTTTCACTTTTCACCACCAAAATCATAGATGAAATAAAGGTGCTACGTATCCTTTAACCAAGACGTATTAAATTCTCATTCATAGTGGAATTCTAAAAGTCTAGAGGGCAGGCATTCTACCAACTAAGCCTGACAGATAAAAAATTAATATGGCTGCTCTGGAAATGGATAATTATTATTTGCCTGTGTTCATATCCATGGTCATGAAAGGAGTCAAACATCTATTTCTTCATTTTGATTTGTCAATATTAGCATTCGGAATCTACCACCATGTGGAATATCTCCCTAAATGTGAGAACCAGCTGCAGGCATCCCTTCAACCTTTGTGTGTATCTTTTCTTTTCTTTTCTTTTTTTATTTGCTTATTGATTCATTGAGCACAAATGGAGTACAGCTATTGTTTCTCTGGTTGTACACAAAGTAGAATCACACCATCTGTGCATTCATACATGTACACAGGGCAATGATGTCTGTCACACATTCTGTTAATATTCTTACTCCCCCACCCCAACCCCACCCCTCCCTTCCTTCTATGCTATCTATCCTTCCTCCATTCTTGCCACCCTTCCCCCCCCGCATCATGCATCATCATTCATTTATCAGAGAGACCATTTGGCCTTTGGATTTTTGGAATTGGCTGATCTAACTTAGCATAACAGTCTCCAACATCATCCATTTACCTACAAATACCATAATTTTATTCTTCTTTATGGCTGAGTAATATTCCATTGTGTATATATACCACAGTTTCTTTATCCATTCATCTATTGAAGGGCATCTAGGTTGGTTCCACAATCTAGCTATTGTGAATTGAGCAGCTATGAACATTGATGTGGCTGCATCACTGTAGTAATCTGATTTTAAGTCCTTTGGGTATAGGCCAAGGAGTGGGATAACTGGGTCAAATGGTGGATCCATTCCAAGTTTTCTAAGGAATCTCCACACTGCTCTCTAGAGTGGCTACACCATCTTTCACTCCCACCAGCAATGTATGAGTGTACCCTTTTCCCCACATCCTCACCAACACCTGTTGTTGCCTGTATTCTTAATAAAAGACATTCTAATTGGGGTAAGATGAAATCTTAAGGTGGTTTTGATTTGCATTTCTCTTATAACAAGGGATGTTGAACATTTTTTCATAAATCTGTTGATTGCTTATAGATCTTCCTCTGTAAAGTGTCTGTTCATTTCCTTGGCCCATTTATTGATTGGGTTATTAGTGTTCTTGGTGTAAAGATTTTTGAGTACTTTGTAGATTCTGGAGATTAGTGCTCTATCTGAAGTGTGTGTAGCAAAGATTTTCTCCCACTCTGAAGGCTCTCTCTTCACATTGCTGATTGCTTCCTTTGCTGAGAAAAAGCTTTTTAGTTTGACTCTATCCCAATCATTGATTTGTGCTTTTATTTCTTGCACTTTGGAAGTCATGTTAAGGAAATCTGGTCCTAGGCCAATGTGATGAAGATTTGGACCTATTTTCTCTTCTATTAGGTGCAGAGTCTCTGGTCTAATTTCTAGGTCCTTGATCCACTTTGAGTTGAGTTTTGTACAGGGTGAGAGATATGGGTTCAGTTTCATTTTGCTACATATGGAGTTCCAATTTTCCCAGCACCATTTGTTGAAGAGGCTGCCTTTTCTCCACTGTACGTTTTTGGCTCCTTTGTCAAGTATGAGATACCTGTATTTATGTGGGTTTGTCTCTGTGTCCTCTATTCTGTACCATTGATCTACCTGTCTATTTTGGTGCCAATACCATGCTGTTTTCATTACTATTGCTCTGTAGTATAGTAGAAGGTCTGGTATTGTGATACCCCCTGCTTCGCTCTTCTTGCTAAGGATTGCTTTAGCAATTCTGGGTCTCTTATTCCTCCAAATGAATTTCATGATTGCTTGCTCTATTTCTATGAGATCCGTCATTGGGATTTTATTTGGAATTGCATTGAAATTGTATAGCACTTTTGGAAGTATGGCCATTTTGACAATATTAATTCTGCCTATCCAAGAACATGGGAGATGTTTCCATCTTCTCTGATTCTCTTTAACTTCTTTCTTTAGTGTTCTGTAGTTCTCATTGTAGAAGTCTTTTACTTCTTTTGTTAGATTGATTCTAATTTGTTAGATTATTTTATTTGAGGTTATTGGGAATGTTGTAGTTTTCCTAATTTCTCTCTCAGAGAATGCATCACTTATGAAAAAAAATGCATTGGATTTATGAGCATTAATTTTATATCCTGCTACTTTACTGAATAGTTCCAGAAGTTTTCTGGTGGAATTCTTAGGGTCTTCTCAATAGAGAACCATGTCATCAGCAAATAGGGATAGTTTGAGCTCTTCTTTTCCTATTTGTATTCCTCTAATTTCTTTGGTCTGTCTAATTGCTCTGGCTAGAGTTTCAAGAACAATATTGAATAGTAGTGGCGAAAGAGGGCATCCCTACCTTGCTCCAGATCTCAGGGGGAATGCTTTAAATTTTTCTCTATTTAGAATGATGTTAGCAGTGGGCTTGGCATAGATAGCCTTTACAATGTTAAGGAATGTCCCCACTATCCCTATTTTTTCTAGTGTTTTGAGCATGAAAGGGTGCTGTATTTTATCAAATGGTTTCTCTGCATCTCTTGAAATAATCATGTGGTTCTTGATTTTAAGTCTGTTGATGTAGTGAATTACATTTATTGATTTCTGGATGTTGAACCAACCTTGCATCCCTGGAATGAAACCCACTTGATCATGGTGCACTATCTTTTAAATATGCTTTTGTATGCGATTTGCTAAAATTTTGTTTAGAATTTTTGCATCTATGTTCATTAGAGATATGGATCTGAAATTTTCTTTCCTTGACGTGTCCTTCTCTGGTTTTGGTATCAGGGTGATATTAGCTTCATAGAATGAGTTTGGAATGCTTCCCTCCTCCTCTATTTCATGAAAAACTTTGAGGAGTATTGGAATGAGCTCTTCTTTGAAAGTCTTGTAGAACTCGACTGTGAATCCATCTGGTCCTGGACTTTTCTTTGTTGGTAGGCTTTTGATGACTTCTTCTATTTCATTGCTTGAAATTGATCTATTTAAGTTGTGTATGTCCTCCAGATTCAGTTTGGGTGGCTCATATGCCTCTAGGAACCTGTTGATGTCTTCCAGGTTTTTTATTTTGTTGGAGTATAAATTTTCAAAGTAGCTTCTTATTATGTTTTGTATTTCAATTGTGTCTGTTGTAATACTTCCATTTCTATCATGAATTTTAGTAATTTGGAGTTTCTCTCTAATTCTCTTTATTAAGTGTGGCTAAGGGTTTATCAATTTTGTTTATGTTTTCAAAGAACCAACTTTTTGTTTTGTCAATTTTTTGCATTGTTTCTTTTGTTTCAATTTCATTGATTTCAGCTCTGATTTTGATTATTTCCTGTCTTCTGCTACTTTTGGTGATGATTTGTTCCTCTTTTTCTACGGCATTGAGCTGTAGTGTGAGATCATTGATTTGTTGACTTTTCATTCTTTTATTAAATGCACTCCATGCAATCAATTTTCCTCTTAGCACTGCTTTCATAGTGTCCCAGAGATTTTGATATGTTGTATCTTTGTTCTTGTTGATCTCTAAGAATCTTTTAATTTCCCCCCTAATGTCTTCTGTTATCCATGTATCATTCAATAGCATATTATTTCATCTCCAGGTCTTGAAGTAGTTTCTATTTTTAACTGTATCATTGATACCTAATTTCATTCCATTATGATCTGATAGTATACAAGGTAGTATCTCTATGTTTTTGTATTTGCTAAGAGTAGCTTTGTGGCATAACATATGGTCTATTTTAGAGAAAGAACCATGAGCTGCTGAGAAGTAAGTGTATTTGCTTTTTGATGGATGGAATATTCTATATATGTTAAGTCCAAATTAGCGATTGTGTCATTGAGTCCTGTGGTTTCTTTGTTCAATTTTTGCTTGGAAGATCTGTCCAATGGTGAGAGAGGAGTGTTAAAGTCCCCCAGTATTGTTGTGTTTTGGTCTATTTGGTTCCTGAAATTGAGAAGGATCTGATTGACATACATGGATGCACCATTGTTTGGTGCATAAATATTTATGATTGTTATATCTTGCTGATTTATGCTTCCTTTAAGCAGTATGAAATGTCCTTCTTTATCCCTTCTAACTAACTTTGGCTTGAAGTCTGCTTTATCTGAAATGAGGATGGAAACTCCTGCTTTTTTACTCAGTCCATATGCATGGTATGTTTTTTCCCAACCTTTCATCTTTAGTCTTTGGGCATGTTTTTCTATGAGATGAGTCTCTTGAAGGCAGCATATTGTTGGGTCTTTCTTTTTAATCCAGTCTGCCAGTCTATGTCTTTTGATTGATGAGTTTAGGCCATTTACATTCAGGGTTATTATTGAGATATGACTTGTATTTCCTGCCATTTTAGTTTTTTTGGGGTTTTTAGCTTAACTTTATTTCTCCTTTGTTTGACTCTTTCTTTAGGGTAATTCCTCCCCATGTTGACTGAGATTGTTGTTTTTCATTTCTTCCTCTTCGAATATTTTGTTGAGAATGTTCTGTAGGGCAGGTTTCTCTTTGTGAATTCTTTAAGTTTTTGTTTATCATGGAAGGATTTTATTTCGTCATCAAATCTGAAGGTAAGTTTTGCTGGGTATAAGATTCTTGGTTGGCATCCGTTTTCTTTCAGAGCTTGAAATATGTTGTTCCAGGCCCTTCTTGCTTTTAGGGTCTGGGCTGAGAAATCTGCTGATATCCGTATTGGTTTCCCGTGTAGGTAATCTGATGCTTTTCTCTCGCCACCTTTAAAATTCTATCTTTGTTTTGTATGTTAGGTATTTTCATTATAATGTGCCTTGGTGTGAATCTGTTGTAATTCTGTGTGTTTGGTGTCCTGTAAGCCTCTTATAATTGATTTTCCATCTCATTCATCTTATTTGGGAAATTTTCTGATAATATTTCATTGAACAGATTATTCATACCCTTGGTTTGTATCTCTGTGCTTTCCTCAATCCCAATAGCTCTTAAATTTGGTCTTTTCATGATGTCCCATATTTCTTGGAGGGTTCGTTCATGATTCCTAACCATCTTCTCTGTTTGTTCGACTTTGTTTTCAAGATTAAATATTTCGTCTTCATTGTCTGAGGTTCTGTCTTCCAAGCGATCTATTCTGTTAATTATTCTTTCTATTGAGTTTTTAACTTGGTTTATTGTTTCCTTCATTTCCTTGTTTCCTTCAAGGATTTCTGTTTGTTTTTTTCTCAGAACTTCTATCTCTTTATTGAAATGATTTTTTGCTTCCTGCAATTGCTCTATTAGCTGATTATTCATAGCCTGAATCTGCTCTCTCGTCACTTCATTCTCTTCTCAGATCATTTTAATTATGAACATTCTGAACTCCCTTTCTGTCATTCCTTCTACCATGCTTTCTTTGGATTCTCTTGATATATCATCTAGATTTGTTTGGGACACTTTCTTCCTGTGTTTTCTCATGTTGCTCATTTATCTTCCCCTCTAGTAGTGCGAATCAGAGGGAATGCAATTTTCCTGTAAAGACTTAGAGTGTCCCTGCAGATTTCCAGTAACTCACCTGATGTTTGAGAGGTGCTTGATCAAGCGGTGACCCAAGAAAGCTGCTGTTCCACTTCCTCCAGTTTGGGAATGATCAATGCTTCTTGGCAGAGGCAGCTGCCGGAGCCAGAGACTCTAGCCCCTCCAAGCCAGACCTCTCAGGAGATGCCTCGCAGTGGCGGGGAAGACCGGAGCCCAGTTCTGCGGACTCAGGAAGTCCCAGATGGTTGCTCTCTGCCGGGGAAGCACTGGAGCCAGAGACTCTAGCCCCTCCAGGCCAGACCGCCCAGGAGACACTGCGCTTGTGTGTATCTTTTCAAATGACTTTGCAGCCTCCTTTCCTAACCTCCTGAATCTCAGGTCCTCTAGGCATATCTGACCATAGCCAAAATATGAGGTCCAGTAACTACCCATGTGCCAAATGCCTCCCATCTGATGAACAGGATGTGCATATTCAGCCAAAGAGAATGACCCATGGCTACTTGGGGTTGCCGGGTTCTGTTTTTTCCATTTGCTGGTCATCATACTTTTTCAATTCAAAATGGCCTTTGGCTTAGGAAATAACTACTTGGCTTTGGAAATACCTATGTCTCATTTCTGGTCTTTTAACCACCATCTCTTACCCACTGCCAATCTTCTCATGACTGCTAGATAAATATTTCTCAAGAATAGATGGGATCAAACTATGATGCTATTAAATGCATTTAATAACAATAAAAATATGCAAACTCCTCAATGTGGCCCACCATAGTCCACACATCTGTTTTCTTCCTTCTTCCTACTTCTCCAGTATCATTAAATTTCTCTTTTTCCTTACCCACTACACTTCACTTTCTTCTTTCTGACCTTTGAACATGGTGGGCTTTTTCTGTTTTGAGGTTGACTTTTTCATATCTAGTTCCTTCTGATTGGATAACCATATCTCCACAGAGAGGCAATGACAGAGATAGCTAAGTCCACCAATACCAGTGTTCTCTTTCTGTAGTGTATAGTTGCTTCTGGAAAGTGGCTGGCTGGTCAAGTACTACATTTCCCCATTCCTCTGGCATCTGGGTGTAGTCACATGACCAATCTTAACCAATAGAATGTGTTCAAAGTGATGTGATCATTTCTGGTCCCAAGAGCTTAAAGAGTCCTCCCAGCTTTTTTTTTTTTTTGGGGGGGGGTCCCTTGTCTAAAAACAAAAAGCTCTGAGGTTCTAGGCATGACAGAGATACAAGATGAAAGGAGCTTAAGTCTCTAAATCACTATATGAAAGGTTGCCTACTGAACAAGTGATTGAGCTGTATTATATACAACTGAAAAATCAAAATCTATTGCTTTAAGTTACTGATATTTTGAAGTTTACCTACTATAGTAGTTTCTATTTTTACCTTAAACTATAGCAGAGACCTTTATTTATTTATTTTTTAAATTTTTATGGACTTCATGTTGATTCATTGTACACACAAAACACTCAACTTGTCTAAGTACTAGGTAGAAACTTGTGTTGCCCTTTCCCTCTCAAGTATCTCTGACTATAGGCATGCCACCACACCTGGATACTCCCTTTTAGGATATATGGAAATTTATAAACTCTATATTGGTAAGTCTAGATGTCTTAGGGTGCTAGGGCTGCCGTAACCAAATACCACAGACTGGTTGGCTTAAACAATAGAAATCTATTTCTCATTGTTCACCTTCTTCTTGTGTCCTCACATGGCCTTTTCCCTGTGCACATGTATCACTGGTGTCTGTCCCTCTTCTCATAAGTATGCCAGACCAATCATATTAGGGCCTGTAACTTTATTTAACCTTAGTTCCCTCTTTAAAGGTTTATCTCTAAATTACATTGGAGCCCAGTGCTTCAACATACAAATTTTGGGGGGAAGGAGACAGTTTAGTTTATAACATATTAATGCATTCATGAAAGCATCAATACAATCTAGATTAGGAACCAGTTCATCACCTAGCTCCCTTCTTCTCCACTGAAAACCTGTCCTTATACCACTTCCCACCCTTCGCATCTTCAGGAAGCCATGGATCTTTCTTTCACTGTAGATCATTTTACATTTTCAAAATTTTATATGAATGGAAGCATAGAGCAGCAATATTTTGAGCCTCCTCATTTTTTAAGAGGAGAAAAAGTTTATTTAGGGGCTCATGGTTTCAGAGGTCTCCATTCATATATAGCCAGCTCTATTCCTCGAGACTCAAGGTGAGGCTGAACATGATAGCAGAAGAAGTGGCAGAGGGAAGCAGCTCACATGATGATCGAGAGAGAGAGAGAGAGAGAGAGAGAGAGAGAGAGAGAGAGAGACACTCCACTCACCAGATACAAACTATGTATCCCAAAGCCACACCCCAATGACCCACTTCCTCCAGTCACACCCTACCTACCTTCAGTTATTACTCAGTTAATCCCATCAGGGGATTAATTAACTGATTGTTTTAAAACTCTCACAACCCAATCATTTCTCCTCTGAACTTTCTTGCATTGTGTCACACATGAGCTTTTGGGGGACACCTCACATCCAAACCATACATTCTGCCCCTGGTCCCCAAAATCTCATACTGATCTCAGTGTCCCCAGTTGGAAGTTTCCTTTTCTCTAGAGTCCTAACTCATACCCAAATTTAGTAATCCTGCAAGAATCCCCCATGTTCCTAAACAGATGATGGGACCCCAGCATGCCATGATAGAGTGACAGCATGTACTTGAGAGCAAAGTACATTTTGTCCATTTCCAAGAGTCCCCATAGTCTTAAGAGTTCCAAGATTGCCCAAAAGTTCAAGTTCAATGTCTCCTTTGAGATTCAGAGCAAGCTAATATCATGAGCTCCTGTAAAAATCAAAAGTGATTTACAAGTATCCAATACAAAAAGGTACAGAATAAATGATTCCATTCAGAAAAATAGGGGCATAGAAAGAAGAGATGGGACCAAAACAAGGCTGAAATCCAGCTGGGCAAATAAGCCCTATAGTTCTGTGTTTGGCATCTGGAGCACAAGGCATTATGATGTTATTTCCAAAGGGCTTATGAAGATCTGCCCCTGGGACCATTCTGGTTGCAGCCCAAGTGGCATTTCTTTTGGCTTGCTCAATTCCTGCAGCTTTCCTAGGATGATGTCCCATGTTACTGACATTTCTTAATTTTGGGGGTCTCCACTGCAACTTTGGCTTCCTTCTCACATCGACATGCATTGCCCTTTCAAGGGGTGCCTGCAGGGACTCTGACCCTGCTGCACTCTCCCTGGCCTCCAAGGCTTTCCTTTGAAATCTTGGTGGAAACCTCCATGACCCCCAAACTCCAGCATCCTGCATTCCTTCAGAAACAGCACCACATGATTGATGCCAAGGTCTGCCACCATTTCGAGCAGTAGCTAAACCTCCAGGGACCCTGGCTGCACCAGATTCTGAGTGCCTGGATAGCTGAGCATGTTGAGAAAACTTCCTAGGCCCCCTTGTACAAGAAGGGTACCCCACTAGTCTCTTCTGAAGATAATTTTTACTTTTACTTCCTTGAGTCTGAGATGGATGTGATTTTTGCCAATTCCTGCAATGCCCTCAAGCCATCTTTCTTATTATCTCTGGGTAGTCTCTTTAGCATTTCCTTAGTGGCAGTAATGTCTTCAACAACTGCAACTTCCTTAGCCCCAGTTTTCTCCCAATTTTCAAGTTCAAATTCTTTAAATCTTCCTGCTCTGCTTTCTGCTCCTGATTATCACAATAAATTTGGCTAAAAGCCACTAGCAATATCCATGCCACCACTTGAATGCTATGCTGCCTAGAAATTTCTTCCACCAGTTCCACTTTAGCTAAAATGGAAATGCAAACTTCTCTGCTGGAACATAACATGAATGGCCTCTAGTCCAATTACCAATAGTGTCCTCCTTTTCCTCTAAGCTTTCTTGAGCTCTGCCTTTACTATCCATAGTTCTATTGACATTATGGTTTTCTGAGCTCCCACCAGAATCAGTCATTAAGCTCTACATACAACAATTTAAAACATTTCCAGCATGCACTGCTAAATATCTCAAAATTCCTCCCACCAATTCAACAAAGCTCCAAATGCTTATGAACCATGTGGTCAGGTTTGTCACAGCAATGACCCCACTCTTGTTCCAATTTTTATATTAGTCAGATTTTTTACTGCTGTGTTTGAAGGACCTGAGCAGAACAATTGTAAAGGAGGAAAAGTTTATTGGGGGCTAACAGTTTCAGAGGTCTCAGTCCATAGAGAGCTGGCTCCATTCCTTGAAATTCAGGGTGAAGCTGAACATGATGGCAGAAGAGTATGGCAGAGGGAAGCAGCTCATATGATGATCAGAGAGCAGAGAGAAAGAGAGAGTTTGAGCCTCAGCTTTAAAAAAGAATGTCAAACCTCCCAGTTTCAGTATCCTAATGCAAGAGAGATACCTGACAAAGAGCTTCCAGTCTCCAGCAGGTGTCTCAGGGTGGGAGTTGCCACACTTAAAGATGGTGGCTTCAGGGATTATCCAAGATGGCTGCCCAGCTTCTAAACAGGTTGATTGATGGGGAGCCACATCACACGAACCGAGTCCAAGCTGGACGCAGGTGGCTGGGGTCCAGAAGCAGGACATGGTCTTGGGCCTCATCTTTAAAAAAGAATACCAAATTATTTTGGTAAGGCAAAGTTTTTATTAAGGGTGCTGTGTGCTGGAGATTTATCTGGTTATTCTCTCTGTATATTTTCTTGTTTTCATTTGGCACCTGTTGATTTACTGTTGGATCCTCCTCTCTGCCTAGCTTTTTTTTTCTTTGATGCCTTGAAAGGCTCCTTTCTTAGTTTTTTTAGTACCAGGGATTGAACCTCAGGTAATTGAGATGTGCCTATGTCAGTCAGTCTTATCAACCTCAGTTCTGACTCATCTGAAAGAGAGATTGGATCTTGCTTTGATTGTCACAGATAATAAAATGCAGTTATATTATGCTTACTATAGGAGAAACCAATTTGAATCAGATTAGTGAAAGACTATAATTATAGATCATTCATAGAAAACACCATCTTATTAATTGGAGGTTTACATAATGAATGGTGGAATCAATGCATCCGTCTGCCATTTCTAGGCGGAATAGTACCAAGAACTCCAAATGTTGGGTACGTACTGTTCAGTAATAGCACTGGAGGGGTACTTGTGCTGAAAGGGTACGAATAAATGTTTTCTGCTACTTGAAAGTGGAATTGAATTTTAGAAAACTATGAGATACAATGATAACCTTGATGGGATAAAAAAAAGAATTATAAAATTCATCTCAGAAACAATAAAGTTTGTCAATTCCTTGTCCATCCCACCTGTCACTTACATGTTGCTAAATATATACAAGCCTTACCTCTTTCCTATGGAAGGGAAATGCAGACATTGATTCTAGCCACAGGAGACAGAACATGTGCCCGTGTTTGAATATCCATTGAAGTTTGTAGGAGCAGATGGTTATAAATGTGTGATATTTGAACTTTAAAATTTCTCTGAAGAAACATACTTGTCTCAAGTGTCCAGAGAATAGAGATTTGTCATAAGGAAATTGGTAGAAATGTGACCATTTGAAGTTCAAAAAGTTCTGGACAGATAAGGAATTAACTATAATGTAGTTGCTATTTAACATATAAGTTAAACCACTATGGCCATCTCTTTAGACAAGCTTCGTAAATTTCCAGAGATATTAAGCTCCAAGATCCTAAATGCTCAGGGCAAAGAAAGTAAAATAACTAATACAGTTCCAAGGTCTCAGAGGAAGCTAAGTAGATTATTAACATTCATAAGGAAATTTCCAAATTAATGACCTAGAGAAAATAATATTTGGGTTTAATGATTCTAACAAAAGACATGTCTCTCATAATGAGTAAATAATGTCCATTTGATTCTTACCTTGTGGTGGGGCAGGGCTGTGGTGAAGATCTGTTAACACCTTTTATAACCTTGGAAAGGCAGTGTGTGAAGTAGCCTTATTATAGTTGGCCTCAACTTTGGAAACTTAACAGAATCAAATACCAAAAGGTAGCCATGTTGGAATAAACATATCATTTTGATCAGTGAATTGTGCATCAGAAATTTTAAAAGCAGTTAAAAGTTCACTTAACCAACTATTTATTTTCTGAGCACAAGAACCCACTGCCTTTATTATTCTCTCTATACCAAACTAATCAAATAAGCCAAATGCATTTTGTGTGTGTGTGTGTGTGTGTGTGTGTGTGCTGTTGTTATTTTTGCTCTTTAGTGAGAGTGAGTTGAAACAAATCTGCAGATTGCATTTAGTCTCATTTGATGTGGTCTTCTTCCAAGTGAGAGTTCACCTTCCTCTTCTTTACACTTGATCCTTTTGATTACTTGTCTTTGAACTCAATTATCTGTAAAAGCTGAACTTTAGCAAGGGAACTCACAGAGACCCAGAAATTCTAATTAGTCCATCAGTCCAGGTACTAGCGTACCTGGGTTTATTGAACAGTCAAAACTTTGGTGCTGTACAAGCATAAAAGCACATCTTCTCTGTCCATTATTTTTAATCACACTCTGGTACATCTCCCATTTTTGCCTCTTAACTACATCTTGGACACGTGCAGGTATTAATGTTCAATCCAGCCATCTCTTATCACATCTAATTCCTAACACATTCCTGATCTGTGGCTGGGTGGATTTGTAGTAAGGAGATGTTGTGACTAGTAACTTCACTTTTCCCAGGTACTCCAGGTTGAGGTAGTTGGGAAAGAATAGTGGAAAGGTTAAATGTCATTATAGTTATTGTCTTGCCATTGTTATCTGTTCTCATACACTGAGCTTCCTAACCAACAAAGATGGGCAAGTGGTCTTCTCTGTGTGTGAGCATAGGGGTGTTTTTCTTTTTTGGGATCTAGATATGTGTTCTTCCTAGGTTCTTGAAGGAAGCCCTCCAAAGTTTAGTGTTACCTCTATTGGAGATAGTTCCAAAAAGTTGGTGGCTCTGACTTCTCTTCTACCCTACTTTCCAATCCTGTCTCCTATCTGTCTCCTCAATGTCTCTTATTGTAGGATTCCTCTTGTCTACTAATAAGGCAGCTCCAACTTACCTTCCATACATGCTCACCAGATCCAATGAAACTGATGCATCTTTGCCATATCAAAGGGTGGAACTACAGGGGGACCCCCATTTTGTCTTGCCATCTCTCATCAATTCTCATCTCCAGTTCAAAAAGGCACAAGAGAGCCTATGAGCAAGTCCACCCCAAAAGCCTTCTTCATATGATATTTGTTTCCCTTTCCCTTAGGGCTTTGCATCTCTGTGAGTGAGTCTCTTGTGCCTTTCTTGGTAGCTTGGGGGAAGGCAGGGATCTTCATCTTTCCATCCTATGGGACCAGAGTAAGAGCTGAAGTGCTCCTTTCTATATTCACTTATCACAACTCTGACAATCTTTTGGTAATAACTCAGGAAATGGGGATGGTGGGTGGAAGACTGACAGGGTCAATGTGGCTACACCACATTGGGACTCAGTGTGTCCATTCTGAGGGAGTAGTGACAACTCTGGATGTACTTTTGGTTATTTACCTCCTTATGGGTTGGCTATTATTAATTGTTCTACTAACTTGTACTGTATGAAATTGTCGTTTTTTTTTCCTAAATAAAAATAGTGAAATATTGGCAATTTCATAGCATTCAACCTAATTACTATGTGGATTTAGTCATTCTCAACTGATTTTTATTTGAATTTGGAGTTGAAATTCCCTCCCTAGTTTTAGGGAGACCAATTGGGAGTTTACAACCAAGGTTTCTGACTAGTGGGGTTTTTAGTCAGCTTTTTGCTGCTGTGACCAAAAGACCTGACAAGAATAATTACAGGAGGAGAAACTTCTTTGGAGGCTCATGGTTTCAGAAGTCACAGTCTGTAGATGGCCTACTCCAATTCCTTGGGGCCTGAGGCAAGGCACAACATCATGGTGGAAGAGTGACAGAGCAAGCAGCTGGGGACAGGGCACCAAGAAGGAGAGAGAGAGAGAGAGAGAGAGAGAGAGAGAGAGAGAGAGAGACACTCCACTCACTAGATAGTAAATATATACTCCCAAATACCCACCTCCTCTAGCTACACTCCACTTTGTTACCACTCAGTTAATCCAATCAGGGGATTAATTCACTGATTGGGTTAGGTCTCTCATATTCAATCATTTCACCTCTGAACCTTCTTGTTTTGTCTCATACATGAACTTCTGGGGGACACTTCAAATCTAACCCATAACATGGAGCAAGGTTGTAAGCTTTCCTGCTTACTGACAATAATGTAAACAGGAATGATACAGTGAACTTGTGATATAGAATTTTTTATAACTTAATTTAGGGGTAAGATTTATCAATTTGAGCAATAATTTACAAATATTTCTACTTTTTTTCTTAATTATTATTCAGGAAAAAATGATGATATAAGAAGTTAGGAAACCTGATTGTAGTTTTTAAAATTTATCAAGAAACCTGATTATAGTTTTTAAAATTTGTGAATTATAGAATATTCTATTGAATGTATTCAGATGTCTCAGAATTACATCATCTGTTTCCCCATTACTGTTGTTCTCAGGCAACCATGTAAACAGAAGTTCTAGACCATGGTATTCTCAGGAAGTTGTTGGGGAAATAAAACCATTTCATGAACAGAAGTGCCCTTTACACCAATATGAAGGAAGAGAGAGAACATAATTTTCATATTGAGTAATTATCAGAATTGCATGCATAAAAAGTAGGAGGAAAGCGACTGCAAGTTTAGTCAGAATTTTATACAATTAATTTAGAAAAGTAGAAGACAGACCAACTTACAGTTCTCTGACCTGTTTGAGAGACCAGAGGATACACTGTGATTGTTCATAATTGCAGGGGTCAGAAGGCCCACACATTTGCACTGTAACTGTAAAATTAAGAAGTTGAGCCTTTTAATCAGGCCTATTTTATAGTCAAGGAAACATCCTAAAGAGGGGTGTGTGGGCAGCTTGCAGAGCTGCCCCCCCAATCAAAGAAAATGACATCTTTGTACCCTTACAAGGCCCTTGTGAGAGTAGTAATCAATGGCTGTGTTTTTGGTGATCAGTTTTCTGTTGTGTATCACAAAGCTTAAAAACACTGAAATCCTTTGACCCATTAATTCAAGTTCTATAAATCAATTTTAGATAAATATTTACATTTCCTTATTTGTATGCAAGGAAATCCATCTCAGAATTATTTAGCCACAAAGGCAAGAATTTAGAAACCTAATGCCTTTTGATGAGTATTGGTTAAATTAACATAGTGAATCTTAAATGTCATTTAATATATTTATATTAGTTAATATATTATTAGGTGAGAAAAATCATGTGACAAAACCTTGCATATATATGATCCTAATCTTTATAGCTAAACAAATTCAAGAAATGTCCATAGGATGTATGAAGGATAATTTACATTCTACTTTATGCATTTTCTACGTTTCTGCAGTTAAAATTTTTATTCAGAAAAATGAATGTTATAAAAAACAAAATGAAATAAACTATGGTGAGCTAGCATTTAATAGTAGCTCCTGTTCAAGTATATTTAATCATTTTTAATGAAAATTTCTTTTGAACTCTCCATTTGTGCTGTAGAAGGGACATCTGTTTTAGTATCTCCTGGCTCTGTTTCATTTGTACATATTTTCTGAGTATGTGAAATCTACCTTCATATATGCATTTCTGCCACAACTCCTTTTTGATCTTGAAGAAGCAGCATAAGCCTATAGATTTTAGCTGGAAATTTAAATCCTAACTCCAATCCCTTAGGATCTGGTAATAGTTCTGTGTACACAATTCTTAATTTGTGCCCACGTTGGTGGGTCTACTATGGTCCAGAAAATGGACAGAGAAACCAAAATCTTACAACCATTAAGCCAGATTCACCTAAGTGCAGGTTGTGGGGTCCAGAGATTCTAAACTGGGAGCAGATACTGAAGTTCTGTAGGTGGAGGAAGAGAAGGGAAAACCAATCTTTTCATTTGCTCTCTTCTCTCAGAAAGAGGAAATAAGCAATAGCCCCTTGGCATCTGTGGGGGATTGTTTTCAGGACCCTCTCAAAAACCAAATCCAGGATGCTCAAATCTCTCATATAAAATGCCATAGTATTTACAAATAACCTTCACAATTCTCTCTTATACTTTAAATCCCCTATAGATTTGCAAAATAAGTGCTAGGTAAATCTTGCTACACTGTGTTGTTTAGGTGCTAATGACAAGGGAAAAATGTACATGTTTAATACAGATATAGTTTTTTTTGGATATTTTTGATCCATGGCTGGTTGAATACATAGATGTGAAATCTATTGATGCACATCTGACATAGAGAGCTGACTATAAAAGACTTTGTTGTCTCCCTTTGGAATGAAATTCTTAGTTGTTGCTCTTCTTTGTAATGGACAAAATGGGCAGAGTTGTCAAAGCAAATAGAAAACATGAATGAGCAATATTCACAAGGGCAGGCCCTTTTGGTTTCAAAGCCTTACTTCCAGATTAAAATATCATGTGTAATGCTCCAACTCGTCTTTACCATATAATAGAAAAATTCATTATAAAAATTTTTCAAATGCTTTTGATTGAGAAGTTCTGAGAGTTTTTAAAAGGATGCTCAAACTGATACACAGGATTGGTTAAAAAACAGGTATTTACAGTTTTTAAATATTGGTAAATCACATATGGTAGATCCATGGTGAGTCTCAGGTAATGAGATTATTCCATCACTGGAGAACATGCATTTCCTAATTATCCTTGTTAAATTCCATTGCATTATTTTTGACATCTGAAGATTTACCACTAGATGGCACTTAAAATCCATGAGTCTCAGGTATGCCTCAGCTGGGAGGCAAGGAGAACCAGGACAGGAACACAACTTGAGTTATCAAAACAGTATTATCTATTTACTTGCAGGAGAAGAAGAGCCAACCCAAGATTATTTTGAGACAATTGGAGGGTAGGATTCTTAAAATTAACCTATAAATGATAGACTGTTTCTCTTTAAATATAATTTCCCTTCACCTAAATTGCTATTGATGAGTAGGTTTTTAGCATTAGGACAACAGGCAGTTAGACTAACGAGGGTTTGGTAAATAGTGAAGGGCTGTGTTCTTTCTGAAGAGGTTTGGAGTGTGCACAGGGAGTCAAAATATGGGGTTTCAATCCCTGCTTGGTGCTTGCTCTATTACTTGACATCAGACTCACTGTTGTTGTTGTTGGTTTTTTTTTTTTTTTGCCTGTGGTTAATTTGGTTTGTGCTTCTTTCATATATCAGGGGAGCAAGATCTGGTATAAGAACACCATCATGCACAAAACTGAGCAGCAGAGTGGAACGATTGTTTTTAGGGACATGGCAGTCACTGACCAATCTCCTTGGTTGTGGCCATTGGGGATGGATGAAGTGGCAGGTGGACTTGAAGGAAGGTAGAGGTTCATCTTCAACCAAGGCATTAAGGAACAGCATCAGGGAAAAATCACAGAGAAGTAAACAACAGCCAGCTCTGCAGAGCTAGGAACCAGGCAGTGTGTGCAGTCAGAACACAGGGAGGGGAGAGATCTGCTGGATCAGCAGACAAGGCGAGGGATTTGGTCCAGACTTCACAGCCAATCACTAGTGTGACCTTGGATAAGTTAAGATGCCTCTGGCTTCTGTTTTTTCATTTAAACATTGAAGGGTTTAGCTGATAAGATTTCTGAAACCCCTTATAAAGTTTTTAGATCATATCAGGATATAATTAAAATTTTTTTTTCTAGTCCTCATAACAATTTTTTGATGTGGGCATAGCAGAGATTTCAGTGTCTTCCCTGTTTTCTACAACAGGATATGGAGGCTGAGAAAGCTGTTTAGTGTCCTTGTTTCAAGTCTAGACATAGTCTATTTTTGCTTCTTAAATGTGACCTGGACCGTATGAATTTCTTTGGAAGCCTGTGGGGATGCACACTTTCAGGCTTCATCCTAGACCTAGTGAATCAGAATCTGCATTTTTAACAATCCCCAGGTGATTCATATGCACATTAAGGTTAAGAGGCACTGGGCTCTGCCACTCTGGCTGAACTGCTGGCTTCAAGAGAGCTAATCTTATAGCTAAGATGTCTTCTTTTCTTTGTTTCCTACATGAGGAGACATCATTGCACTGAGCTGGAATTCATCCAGTTTTTCAACAAATATTTATTAAGACCTATCATGTCTCCGTCACTGCTGTCTTCTGATATAATAGAAACAAGAATGAAACTGTGTCCTCATGGAGAAATAAAGGAATGACCTAAAGGGTCCTTTCTCTCTTTTTTTTCCCCTATTTTTGTCTTCTATGTCT
The DNA here is from genome assembly GCA_020662805.1 of Glaucomys volans. Lineage (NCBI taxonomy): Eukaryota > Metazoa > Chordata > Mammalia > Rodentia > Sciuridae > Glaucomys > Glaucomys volans. The sequence continues at coordinate 198,757 of JAJEJO010048836.1, read as the reverse complement.
GAATAGAATTTTAGGTGGTATGATGAGGCCTGCAACCTCCTGCAGCAGTTGAGGGTCTTTTTTGAGCTTCTAAAAAATCTACGATTGGGTTTCTCAAGAGTATGGACTACTTGGGCAGATAATTCTTTGTTGTGCGGAATTATCTTGTTTTTTTATAGGGCATCTAGCAGCATCTCTGGTCTCTGTCAATGAAATGCCAGTAGGAACTCCCAAACTGTAACAAGTGCTGATGTCTCCAGACATTGCTAAGTATCCCAGAGGCTTTATCACCTCCAGTTGCGAACTACTGAGAGGAGCCAGGATATAGTCCAGAGGAGAGGCATCCTAGAGGCAGTGAGATTCTGATTGCATATGTTTTCAAGGAAGGGGAATGTAAGCTTTCTTTTTCATCATTTACCCCCTTTTCCTTTCTAGGGAAGTAGATACTGGTTTCAGGACAGAAAAACTATTCAGAATTAAGTATTGTACATATATGAGTAATTTGTTTAGAACTATCTCCTATGGACATGAAGGAAAAGTGGAACAGGAGAAATCTCTCTTACAGTGTCTATACTCAAACACTTTCTGAGAGATAAATTAGAATTTCTTCTCTGGACAGCCAAGATTCACTCACCCCTTCCTCCTGGATTTTTTCTTTCTCAGGCGAAAAGACTTATGTAGAGAAATATTACATACCACATATTGTGCCAACCTGAGAAACTCCAATACATTTGTAGCCCTGTGTAGATCCCCAAACAACTAGATGCCTTTTATCTCCTTTGGAGCCAGTAGGATTTTAATAATATGCCCTGAAGACTCCTTAGCCACTAGCATCTTCAAGATTCTGGCTAAATTTACAGGTGAGAGAGGACATACTTCTGAAGTGATTTTCGTGCAACTAAATACCACCAGAGTGAAACAAGAGCATTTCTCTTGGACAAACGCCAAAGCAGAACAGAGTCGTACAAATCCTCTTCGTTCCCGAGTCGTGAGTGGAGGGAGACATAACCTTTCCACAGCTCTGTGTAAATTCCAGAAGACTAGTCTGTCTTGACTCGATTGTAGCTTGACCTCTGTCCTGGAGGGACAAGAATTGACTTCCTGAAATCCCTCCTCAAACTAAAAGTCTGCTCTCTTGACTCATTTGTTTAACCCCTGTGACATATGGTAAAGCCCCGGACTTTCAAATGCAAGAGTGCTGAAGGTGGGCTGGAGCAGAGGGAGGAAACCTCTGGGTCCCACACACAGCCTCTCTCTTGACTGGCAATGTGAAGTGCATTATTGAAAAAGGCTGGCAGCTCAAGGCATTGTTTGGCTTTCTACCTTGGCAACGGCAATCTGCAAACTGTAGGGAAGTTTTCCCTTAATCTGCTGGCAGCATCTGCCCTGGTGAAATGCAATATGTAGTCTGCAGCACACCGATCCCTAAGAAGTGAATAATTTACTTGAAGCAATTTCTCTACTACCATGTTATGTCTTCAGGCATTATTGCCAACTGTGGAGAATATAGATACTCTCCTTTGACAATTGCTAATAATAATTTTTCTCTAAGGACTTAGAGTAAGGTACTTGGGGTATCCAGGTGAGGGTTCTATGTGTCAGTATAGTCTACAGGCAAATTAAAGTATCTATTTTCTTGCTATTCAGTGAGTGGACTGAGGGCCCACAGTATCCAGGGGAGCTTGTTAGAATCAGAATCTTGGCCTCACCCAGACCTATTGAATCAGAATCTGCATCATTTTTTTTCTCAAGTTTTTTTTTGTTACCTATTATTTATTTTAAAAAATTGTTCTAGGGCTGGGGATATAGCTCAGTTGGTAGAGTGCTTGCCTTGCAAACACAAAGCCCTGGGTTCAATCCCCAGCACTGCAAAAAAAAAAAAAAAAAAAAAAAAAAAAAAAATTGTCCTATTTAGTTATACATGACAGTAGAATGTATTTTGATACATTGAATACAAATGGAGCACAACTTCTCCTTCCTCTGGCTGTACATGATGCAGAGTTACACTAGTATTGTAATCATACATGTATATAGGGTAATAATGTCTGTCTCATTCCACTGTCCTTCCCATCCCACACTCTTCCCTCCCCTAACCCCTCTACACAATCTAAAGTTCCTTCATTCTTCCCTACCTACCCCCTCATTATGGATGAGCATCTACTTATCAGAGAAAACATTCGGCCTTTGGTTTTTTGGGTTTGGCTTATTTCATTTAGCATGATACAGAATCTGCATCTTAACAAGATGCTCTGGCGAGTCTTTAAACATACTAAATTTGAGAAGCAGCACTGGAGATCAGCAGGTCTCCACATTGCCAGCTCACTGGAATCACCTCAGGACTTTAAAAGTATCCTGATGCTCAGGCTAACCCTGGAGAGACCAGTGGTTCTCAACTGGGAGGGGGAGTAATTCACTACTCCAGCCCTGGCCTCTGCAAATTTGTCATTATCTCTGGGCAATTTTGGCTGTCAAAACTGAAAGGGTGCTACTGACATCTAGAGGATAGAGGCCAAGATATCGTTAAGTGTTCTTTGATAGAGTGGACAGTGCCTCACAACAAAGAATTAGGTGACCCAAAATGTCAGCTATGGCAATGTGGAGAAACAATGTTCTAAACCAATGAGAGATATGAATCTCTGTAGGTGGGAACCAGTGACCAGATATTTTTATAAAATTTCTTGAGTCTAATGTGTATTTAGAACTGAGAATCATTGATAGGAAATTTGTTAATAGAGAGCCAAGACAAGAAGTTGAGATTTTTGAGATCCAGAAAGATGATTTGGTTTCTGAAAATGGAATAAATGGAGGTGTGATAAATGTCCAGTGGCTTCATTCAGCTCTGGGGAAGAAGGACTGTGGGGACAGGGAAGTAGATGGGAATAGTTAGATTTAACGTAGTAAACTTTGCAAACTGGTCCTGAAATAAGCATGTTCAGAAACCTATTCTAGATCTAGCCGACAACTAAAGAGTATAAATCAAGATATAGAGCACCAGACTTATATAGGGTCTTTTTCAGTGACTTATTTCTGCCAAACAAACTACCTTAACACTTAGTGGTTTACAACAATTTATAATTATATTTCCTAGTTCTGTGGTTTGACCAGTTTCAGTTGGATGTCCTCGCTCAGAGTCTTTCCTGGGGGTACTGTAGGATGTCCAGGACTGCAGTTCTCTGAAGACACATCTGTGCTGGACATCTGAGATGCTATTTTCTGATGGCTTAGCTCAGAGCTCAGGAGCCCTGTAGACTAGATCACCTCCCTATAGACACTTCAGGTGCTTTGAGCTTCTGTTAGGTAGGTTTCCAGAGGGAGGATCCCCAAAGCAAGTGTTCCAAGACAGGGAAGCAACTCCTAGCTTCATATGATCTAGTCTCAGAAGTGACATTGTCACTTCTTCTGCATTCTATTGCTCAAATCTGGCCCCAAGGCACACTAGATTCAAGGAGATTAAGAAACAGACTCTCTTTTGATGAGAGAGGGGCAGAAGAACATATGGGATGAGAGCTGTTGCTGAGGATATCTTTGGAAAACATCTGCCAATGATCCAATCAATGTAAAGATTAGGGGCAGGCTGCTGCTCCAGCACATCTAAGATTATTGGGAGTTCCCTTCTGAAATGCAGATTTAAGGCCTCTTCATTCACTGGAATGGGGTTCTTATTCTGGAGGAATCTACCTTGCAGATGGCAGATTTTCCTAATACACATCTGGATGGGATAGGGAAAGTAGAGCTCTCAAGTGCAAACAAGCAAGTAGAAGCTAAGCTTGTGAGGGCTTGGTATAAGTGGTCATTTATAATTTTCCTGAATTTGAACTTCAGGAACAATGAAACCAGTATGAACAATCACAGTACAACCACTTTCATGCACAATGAGAGTGGCATTGTAAGAATAAGTGTCTATGTAGATCACCAGCACACAGAACATCTCAATTGTGCTTCTACTGAGTTGTGTGTATAAGTATAAATATTATTATTTCTTAAATGTGGCTGTCTATCAGAATTACCTAGGAGCTCAAAAAAATGAGTTCCTGGGCTACATTCAAAATTCACCAAACCAGCATCTCCAAATACAGGGCCCAGTTGTGAATTTTTCAAAATGTGCCAGAGTTTCTCCAGGTGGTCCACAAAAGGTGGACTGAATTTTATTACTGGTGTTAGATGTGAAGAGAGAATAAAGAGATCTCAGAAAGGGATGAAACACTAAAATAAACCAAGAGTGTCGGATAAGTTAAAGAGTGAAGGAGTTAGATATCACATGAAAATTTGGGGTTAATAAAGCTCTCATGTTGGATTCTTGTGAATGAGTCATAGATCTATTGGTGCTGAGCACTGTATTAGGAATTTCACTTTATGAAAACTGAATCTTTCATATCATTAATTTCATATGTCATTAGATCTTTTTTAGGATTTTTAAAGTTGTATTTTATTTTTAATTGGCAAAATAATTGTATATTCTTAAGTGCAATGTGATGTTTTATATATGTATACATTACAGAACAGTAAAATCAGGCTAATTAGCATATCCATTACTTCAAATAGTTATCATTCCTTTGTGATGAGAACATTTAAAATTCTCTCTTTTAGCTATTTTGAAATATGCAATATGTTATTATTAACTGGATTGTATTGATTTAAGCTCCGTGAATAAGATTCAGAGATTATTCTGTAGGAGTTGGAATAAAACTCATACTGAAATAGTTGTGAAACAAAGAACTGTTAAAAAATATAAAGTATTTTTTTTATCTTCTTATGGTGAAAGTAGGGATGTTAAGAAAATTCATTTTTAAAACATTTAAACAAAGTTGTTTTTAATACCCAGGACTGTTGTTTGCTACAAATGGTTTATTCATGCATTAAAGCAACTCTTTGGAAAGATATGATTGGTAGTTAGTTCTAATTTGCCCATAATGTATTTGAAATAATAGCTAAAACTATATTGTAATGGATTTACTGATAATTCAGATCCATTTCCTCTAAATGATTATTTTTGCAATTATACAACATAGTCATCTCTCTGAGAAGGTTTATATTTCTTTTGAATGGTGGAAAAGGTCATAAACTTGATGGGAATGAAAATGTGTTGCTTTTATTTTCTGAAAAGAGCAAAAAAAAATATGTTCATTCAATAAAATTAAAGCTCCTTACAAATCTTGGGCTATTTTTTCATTTTTCTCTTCTTTTGGCTGTCATGGGATTTTTGTAAATATATCAGGCATTTTTTTTCTATTAAAGTTACTGACTCCCTTCATTCTTGCTCTCTCCTATTAACAATTTCCAAATTGTTTACTAAGTAAATGAAAAGAAGTAATAATAGTACTAATGGATAATGGTAATTCTTTCACAGTAGCAAGCTGACACTCTGCTCAGGTTGTGAAAGCATTCTCCCATTCTCATAAATCTGTTTCACTTTTTTCCCATCCTGCAAGTGGAAACCAAAATAATGTGAGAATGAGTAATTCCTACCTACCTCAGGACTTTCTTAGAAACAATTTTTCTACATGTTTTTTACTATTGTACTGCCCTAAAAGAAGTATCATTCAAACCCTGGCCTATAAAATAATTGAACACCTTTGACAGAAAAGAATTCACAAAGACTCAGTTTATGGACAAGGATTTAAAAAGTTGAGGTCTAGTTCCAACTCTAGGTCTAGTTCACCAATTATTTATAAGGCTTAGGACAAGGATTTGATTTCATAGGTCACCCCTTACAAACTTAGATCTGGGCAGGGGTGTGGTGATATACCCCTGATTTACTCCATGTTAGGTGAGACACTATCCACAGGGCCTAGAAGGGGAATGAATGAATGCTGTGGAATGCAAGTGTCACCTCCTCCATCATCTCTGCTGGTTCTTTTGTAATCCCTTTCTTGAGCTGGTGGGAAGAGCTCTCCCTTTGAAAGGGAAGAGAGCCCTGTCTGTTCATGCAGTTCTGCCCATAAGGGCTGTCAACTGACAGGCTTGAGCCAGTCTGTTCCCAGCAGAAACAGAAAGACATAGAGCACCCTCTGATCTTGGAGAGGTCTAATTAATAATAAAACAAGATTTTATTCCATGCCACATTTCTTTTCTTAGACTTTCAGCCACACATGTAGAAGTTAATGGTCCCCTGAGAGAAGCAGACAATGATTAATCATAAACTAAAAGAACAAATGACTCTGGACCCAAACTAATCATTTCATTTTTGATCTATGATGCAGATGAAACCATTCACCATTTGCAATTCATAGATTTATTCTAATACTGAAAACACAAGGTTTTTCTTGAGTCACATTTGACTGTTTCTATAACAACAGATAGGATCCCCATTCTCCTTATCAGATACCGATTATCTAAAGTTCTGACAATGTTTGTCATCCTACATTTGCACCTTGAGATGTACATTAAAAGTGCCCTTATCAGTGAAGTATTAATGAAAAAAAGAGTCAATATGACAATTGCTAAGCAGTGATACCTGACATTTAATGAGAGTCTGGTAAACAAATTAATTTTGTTTATGATTTATGAAATAATAAAGTAGAACTATACATGCTATTGGAAAATAAGAAGAAATCAGTTATACTTGGTTGGAGATTTTGTGAACTTTAAAAAAGAATCTGGATCCCACTATGTCCCCAACTGCTCACTAAATCATGCTACCTTTCCATAAAGATTCAGCAAAAATATTGGCAAGCCGTTGTTTGCTAAACATTTTAAGCTATATTATCCACTTGATTTTCCCAATAATCATGCAAGGTCAGTTTGCTATTGATACCAATTCCCATTTTACAGATGAAAAAATGAATCCAAACTAATTTGTTACAAATTAGTTGTAACAAAGGCAGCAGAGTCAGGATTTGAAACTATATTCAACGCTAAGTCTTTGATCATTTTTCTGAAACCAAGTCCATCTTTTATCTTCTAAAGATTGCATGCCTAGTCATTCCAAGATTAGTACCAGGAAGAGCATGTCAATACCCTCTGTTAAAACAATTTTTCTTTTGTTCAGTCATCATATTTGTATTAGTCTCCATCTAAAAATACATACAGTCTAACCTTATCATTGCTAAAAAATATGCATTGATGTAATTTGTTAAATTATAGACAGTTCTCATACCAAATATAACATGGTTCTAGAAATTGACCCAAATGATTATAGGGACCAACAAATCCCCTGAAAACCAGTAGTGTTGTTCGACTTCATAAATCTGAGTCTGAAAACCCAAGAACCAGGAGCACTTGGAAGTCAGGAGAAGATGGATATTTCAGCTCAAGCAGAGAGCAACTTTGCCCTTTCTCTGTTTTTGCTCTATTTGGGCCCTCAACAGATTGGATGATGCCCACCCAAATTGGGGAGGTCCATCTGCTTTACTGAGTTCATCAATTCAGATGCTAATCTCTTCTATGAACACCCTCAAGGACAAACTCAGAAACAATGTTTTACCAGCTATCTGGGAATCCTTTACCCTAGTCAAGTTGACACATAAAATTAACCATCACCCTAGGGTAGAGATTTCTAATTAGGAAAGGCTTCCCAACATGCCCAGCAACACACTATCATAATTTACCTCCTCTGTCTACAGGTAGACATGCTTCCCTCTACCAGAATTCTAAAGGGAGTCCCTGCTCCTTAATTTTGTTTTTTTTTTGTTGACCCAATATGCTTACGACTTTCAGTATCAAAACCTTCAGTTTATTTTATGGTAGGTTGTAAATGTTATGCATCTAAGGAGCCACACTTGCATAAAAAATAGAGCCATCACTCTGCTGTGCACTCAGAAAGGAGAAATTGCTCCAAGCTGCAAGAGAGATGGTTCATCTTGCGCATCTGAGAGTCAGAGGCAGAGGAGGACTCAGCTATAAGGGGAGGGCCATTGTAGCATATGCTCATGAATAATGAATCTGACATTATAGCTATGCAAATGTAACACAGCAAGCTCTAAGCTAAAACTTGGTTTCATCATTTATTCACGGCCTCTTGTGTTCAGCACCTGGATAGTGAGCTGGCAAGGGATGGCAAGGGAACAAAGCAATCTGCTTGCTGTACTTGGGATAGAGAAGGCCTGCATGAGGAAGCCAGATATCTCTGGTGGTGCAATTTCCATTGCAAAGTCTGAAGATAAATGAAGGTGAACAAAATCCTAGAGGAATCCTAGAGGAATCAACTAATGAGTGGACAAATGTGAGGGCTTATTAAGGCAAAAAGTGACAATAATTGCTGATGCTCAGGATGATGGACCAGACAAGTGGGAGACTGAATATAATCTAATGCATTTTGTGATCTTTACATTTTAATACTTGGTTTGCATAGAGCAGACATCATGATTGATTTTAGTCCTCTGGGAGAAGTTCTATATTTTTTGGCAGTCTTGAACTTACCTTTTAGAGTAAACAATGTATTTTTCTAATTCAAAAATCAATAAAATGTTTTAATTCTGGAGAGATGCAGAATTTGGATGACAAAGACATTTGGATTTGTTTACTTATTTTTCACAGGGACAGCCCTTCATTTCTGCCCCTTTGATAAGAAAAGATTGCTTGCAGAGAATGTTTAATGATGAAGGGACTTCTATGATTGATTGGGATTCAGGGAAAATCCACAGCATTAAAGAAGGCTAGGGCCTAGTAACTGTCCACCTAAGGAGCTGCAGAAAATAAGATGGCATTGGCTTGTTTTTATAAGCTCCAAGGAGAAAGATTTCATATTTCCCTTATGTTATACAGTTATTTCCTAACACTGACAGTTAGGAGAGTGTTCCTTGTATTGCAGACAAATGTGAATTGATCTCAATATAATAATATGAAAAAAAAAAACTCATGTCAGCACTGAAAAATGGGAAACATTGTCACCCATATGCCAAAAGCTATGAGGGATTTCTGCAAGATAACTCTGAATTGAACCAAAAATGGAATAACCTGTGAGTTACCCTGGCTGCACATTAAAATTGCCTGGAGAGTAATGCACAGGCCAGATGTCCTTGACTCACTCCCCAGTTATTTGGTGGCAACTGGTCTGGGGTGAGGCCCAAGCACTGGTGTTTCAAAGGCTGCTCAGATGATTCTGATGTGCAGCAAAGGATTGGGATGTACCCTAATCCAGTTTGCTAGTGGGCTCTAGCTCAGAGCAGAAGGGACTGGGGATAGTGGGAAAAGTCAGCTGAGGGTCAGGTTGTGGTAGACACTAGTTGGTCAAGGAAGTTCACATAAAGGGGCCAAGAAGACCCTGAGAGGAGATTCCCCAGTAATGTGTATTCTCAACAACTAAAAATGTGTGCATAGTCAAACCCTCCCTTTCAAATTTGAGAGACAGTATTAGAGGAGGCTCTTTCTGAAGTAGAAGCATTGAAGGCACCACTTCCCAAACCAGCAGGGTTCAGGGTGGTGGGAAATTGGTACTGGTGGCTGGGCAGGTAGAATAGGGAATGGGGAGGGTCTCCTAAGGTGGTAAAAGAATTTCTCATCTGGGTTGGTACCTGGTTCTGCAGCTGCCCCAGAGTGAAGTCATCTGAGAGAGATCTCCAGCTCTCTATGAGGCTGGATCATGCAAAAGGCAACTGGTGCTCAATCTAAAGATCCCACAGGAGGTCTCTATCCAGCAAATAAGTGGCACTTAAACAGATACACAAACCTTATACATTTAACAAGCAGAACTTGATAAGAACTAACTGCAAACCAGCTCTATTCAAGGTTGAGATGCTATTCTTCCCCACTGGCCCATGGGAACTCTATGGCTGGTCCAATTTACACTCAAATACATGAAGTTGTTGTTTAAATATAGGACACATTCTGAGAAATACATTATTAGGCAATTCCATCATTGTGTACATATCATCAAGTGTATAAAAACCTATGAAACCTAGATGGTACAGCCTACTATATACCTAGCCTATATGTATAGCCTATTGCTCCTAAACCACAAACCTCTACTGCATGTTATTATGCTGAATATTGTTGGCAGTTGTAAAACAATGCTAAGTATTTGGTATCTGCACATAGAAAAGGTACAGAAAAACAAAGTATAAATGGTAAAAATGGTACACCTGCTCATGGACCTTACCATGAACGGAGCTTGCAGGACTAGAAGTTGCTCTGGGTGAGTGAGTGAGTGATGAGTGGATGTGAAGATCTTAGGAAATTATTGCATACCACTGCAGACTTATACATGCTACATCTATGGTACACCAAATTTATAAACAAATTTTTCCTTTTTCAATAATAAATGAACTTTAGCTTACTGTATCTTTTAGTAAACTTACAGTTTTAAATACAATGTACGGCTTTACAAAACTCTTTTCTGTCTTTAAATTCTTATTCTATATCCCATGCTTGTACAAAATATATTAAAATAGATCCTACTTTCATGTATAACTGAAAAGAACCAATAAAAACCCTTATTCTGTATGCTTTTTAATTTAAAATTTGTATTTAAAGCATTTTTGTTAAAAACTAAGACACAAACACACATTAGCCTAGACCTCCAGGGGTCAGGGTCATCAGGCTCACTGTTTCCTACCTCTGCGTCTCATCCTGTTGAAGGTCTCCAGGGGCAACGAAAGACAAAGCAACGAGTGGGTGCAATGTCATCTGCTATAAAAACCATGCCTTCTTCTAAATTCCTCCTGAACCATCTGCCCAAGGCTCTTCTTGAAGAAGGTATCACTCTTTTCAGAAATATATCCATGGTTGTTTTTTTTTTCTTTCCTTTAAACATGGTTTTGTTTGTCAGCAATAATTCACCATGAACATTCCTCTCTATTAATGAAATCCTTTTGATGTTGAGGTCTATGTTTTCAAACCCTTTTTTCCCCTCTGGTATTGAAGAGTGAATCCAAGGGTGCTCTACCACTGAGCTCCATCCCACCTCCTTTTTATTTTTTATTTTGAGACAGGGTTTCACTAAGTTGCCCAGACTGGCCTCCAATTTGCAATCCTCCTGCCTTAGCCTCCTGAGTTGTTGGGATTACATATGTGTGCCTTTGTACCTGGCTTATGTTTTCGAACTTGAAGGAGTGCATTAGGGTCTGAAAAAGCTTCTGCTTTACCCTTCATTGTGAATTTTCCTGCTATTTTTTCTTCTCCTGTAGTCTCTATTTTTCTTGCCTCTTTGCTATCTGTGTTCCTGTTCCATTATAATCCTATAGAGCCACCATTATATATGGGAAATCTGGTGGCATGCAGCTATAATGGAAACTCCTTTGATCACTTGCAGTCACAAAGCAGTCTCATTGGAGAGAGTGAAAACCTCAACCTATAACTTTCCTTCTCTCAGCTCTGCTAGCTCCTTGGACCTTACTCCTAGATAGGGAAAGGACATTCTGACTGGCATTGCCACCACCTCTAGGCTTGGCAGACATTTGAAACCAATCTTCTCTTTCACAGGACACTTTTGTGCGTTCTCATAGACTTCCCTCTAGGAACACTCTGCTCTACGTCTCTGCATGAGGACGAGGTTGCTCCCTCACTATTGCTTATGATGTAAAAACTCTTGAAAGGATCTCCCTGCCTTCCTATGGAGCCTTCCTTCCTATGTAAAACTTTTTAAGGGGTCTCCATGAAGCCATGTCTACCGAGGAGAGGGATTGTCACAGCACATTGATACTCAGCTCTAGAGAAATCCTCCAAATTCCTAATCAGTCTGAACCTTTCATACCTTTCATACCTTTTAGGTAGGAAAGGTAGTAGGATTTGAAAACCCACTTCACTTCCTCATAAGTCCTACTTAGTGGTCTAGGATCCGCTTTGGGTTGTGAGGTCACTTCCTCCTAGGACTGGCTTTAAGCATGTATGACCTCTGCAGTTACATGAGGTTTCTCACTCAGATGGACCCTGAACTTGGATTAATGCTTTCTTGTGATCATCTTAGACTTTGAAAAATCTGAACAAGTGGCACAACATCTTCACTATGGACTGAGTCCAACAAATTATGTGACAGCTCCTGGTTGCCTCTATTAAATTGGGGACTTTTACTGAAACTGAGAATAGTCTCATTTTCACATCTTATTATACCTGTTTTGGGTAGATTTCAGGTCTGTGTAGAGTTCTCATTTTTGAGGATGAGTAAACTGTAGGAAAAACCCACACACATCAATTTGGGGCCTATGAAAAGACTCTGAAGCATAAAAGAAGACCAGAGCTCACAGGAGGCAAAGGAAGGACATACTTGAAAAAAGATTTACCGTAGGAAGCAAAAGTAATTTAAGAAAGCATCTGCTTGTCCTTTCAATAAAATTCAATTAAGCCAAGATTCTATGAAACACGAGATTAAAAATGAGATAAGACAATAAATAGCCAAAGTAGGCTTGCTTACAGAAAGGCAAAACTCAAAAAAGAATTCAGATAGAGACAAGGATTATGGTTTTGAAATAAAAAATGAGATGCAGAACCTTGTATTAGAAGACCCTACAGATAATTGCATCAGTAATATGGAGAACTAGCTTGAGAGATTGTCCAAATGCTGAAAACTTCCAAATTGCTGGAAAAAAAAGTCAAAGAGTAATCGAAATGACTTCAGAGAAGAAGGGAAATGTCAAAGAGAGGCCATGGAGAGGAAGCACACAGGCCAGCAGAGTTCCATCAATGGATAAAAGAAAAAATGGGGCAGAAGCAATGTTTGCAGATTGCCAGACTGCTTCCTGGGAGGATAGGCACAGGGCAGAAAGAGAGCGGGGGCCTTCAGGTTTTGTATTAAATAAACCTTTCCTTAAAAATAAAACTGACTTCCACAATAATGATGGACACTGCTGCTGAGTTCACTGGTTTTGTGTACTAATACCCTCTGAGTTTGAAGGTATTTTACTAAAAGCCTCATGGATTGCCTTTCAGGTTCTTTGACCTGATTAGTCTCACATGTGGTTAGACAACATCCTCATTTTCCCCTCCATAAGGCCTCCATGCTAGTGAATAGAATAAAACAGTGATAATATTGTTCGTAGAAGCAATGATCAAGACATCACAAAATTATTTTGCTTATATTTAATTGGAACCTCTCAACAGTGCTATGGGCAGACAGTATCAGCAGAAGTTGCAGGCCACCAGGGAGAAGTGTCGTGTGTTAAGGACAGAGTCTGAGTCCACTTGATGGTATAAGCAGAGGTATTTTTATGGCAGCTAATTAGAGAAGAAATAGCCTTCAGGGTTTGGGGGTAGTTATGACATTATATTTTAGAAAAATGATTGTCATGCATTTCTGTGGTTGAGCCTGTAGGGCAATAGACCCTGATATAAAAGATGGAAGATTGGAATCTCTCAGTAGGGACAATAGAAATGCCTCACATATGGTATTTGAATCCAGCACAAAGAACTGACAGACTTGTCTTGAAAATGAGTTCTTTCACAGCCCAAAACATTGTAGACTTTATTTGGAACCTCGTATGGTCAGTAAATAATGCTGTTCCAAATATATGAAGGCAGTTTTCACAACCAATGGTCTATATCCCTAAACAGTATGGCATTTATGGAAGCCTATTAGAAAGATAAGCAGAAAAGAACAAGTCCAGCTTCTGAATAGAATTACAAAGGTAGTGATTTCAGATCCCATTTTCATAGTAAAAAAATAATAATGGGGTTTGGATTACATAAGGGATAAAAAGACTACTGAGCATTTTATTGGACCAAACTCATGATGTATGAAGGATGGTAATGCATTTAATGAATCATGGGCCGTTCTGGCTCAGGAATTCAGGTATGGCCAACAGTTAGACTACTGCTTTCTTGCCTGTGTCAGACATTGCTAATCTATTTTAATAGTCTCTCCTGCTAAACTTAGACAAAGCCTCGGACACTTTTTTTTTTATGCAACGTGCCAAACAACATCTACCAATTCACCAGACCTGGTATCTAAGGTGTCATTCCTAATCTAGTTCAGCTCTCTAATTTTTTAGGTAAGGTTACTGAATCTGAGAAATACAAAGTTACTTAGAGAGGTCACATAATCATTTGAAAAAAAGAGCCAGAACTTTGATTTGGGTCTCTGATTTCCTAGCCAAGTAGTCTTCCTATTCTATCATGTTGGAATTAAAAATTGGGATAAATGCAAGCACTTCAAGGTTATAGTCTAGCACTAAGGTTGAGGGGTCTGTGTGTGTATCACTGTGCAATGTGAGTTTGGTGTATGTGCCTGTGTGTGTGTGTGTGTATGTATGCCTGATATGTGTTGAATATCGTGGATCAGAAGTTCTCTCCCCGATACCAGATTCTAGCCCCAGAATTTACATATTATTTCAAACTTAAAACTTTTCTGTTTTGAAACAGAACATTTTCTCCTTTTTGTAATAACCAACCAAAAATAAAGAAAGAAAGAAAAAAAAATCCCAAGCGTTTGAGCCCTTCCATGAATCAGATCTTTCTGCCCACTTTCCTACCCCAGCCTTCCCTCTCATCATGCTTCCTTGAAATGAGAAAATTCACTTTACCTACTTTCTTTTTTTTCATTTATTCTTCAGTCTCTTGTAATTTGACTTGCAACCCCAACAGCCCATTGAATTAGCTTCTCAACAGGTCATCAATGGCCTGATAACCTTATCCTATGGACTTCTGCTTGTCTTATTTTATGGGCTCCACATGTGACCAACCACTGGCCCTTGAAAGCCTTCTTCATTTCTTGCCAATATTCACCCTTGAGGGTGATTGCCCTCATATCATCCTAGGCCCCTTCCATCTCCTCCTCAGCATTAGTCATTGTCTCATAGCCTTCCTCTTCCTAGACACTGTCCTTTGGCAGTATCTTTACTCTCTCGATTTTAAGATCCACTTATGGTGTGATAGTTCTTAAATCTGTTTCTCCAGCCATGACTTCTCTCCTGAGTTTCAGATTTAGGTATTAACCAGTTTGCTGCCTACTACCTTGGACATTTAAAACTGATTATGTCCCAAAGTGAACTACTTTCTCTCCAAGGCCAAGAATATTAACTTTGATGTGTGATGTGTGTGCGTGTGTGTGCGTGTGTGTGTGTGTGTGTGTGTGTGTGTGTACCCAGTTTTCTGCATAGCACTATCTTTTTTGCCTGAGCCAAAAAAAGCAGGAAATACGCCTATGCTGTTTTTCATAACCTAAGACCTGTTGATTTACTCTCTTAAAGATTTCTCAGAGTCCAAGTTCAGGTCCTTATCATTTGTTGCCTGAATGACGTAAGTGTGTGCTAATTGGTTTTTCATTCAGGACTGCTGCCCTTAAATTCTTGTTATATGGTAACTCAAAACTTTATGCTAACTCCCTTTTGCTCTCAGAATCAAGTTCATGCTTCTTAACATTCATTGGCATTACCTTTTATTCACTTCTCTGCATAAATCTCTAGTTTTACCTTGTGTGCATACTGTACCACCAGTAGCCCCTGGCCCCTGACTGGCACACAAACTCCCACATTCACATTAACCACCTTACAGCTTATAACCTTTCTCTCAAACAAGTTTCTTTGCCTTATTGCTCTATACCTAGTCCCAAATACATTGTATATGATAATGGGAGTACCTGCTTGAAACACTGAGCATTTTCCATGGAGACAAGTCTGCATAAATTCCCTAGGCTACCTGCACTGCAAGCTTCAGAATCTTCTTATTCATGGGAAAAGCAGGGAAGTTGCAAGAGAACCACTCATATTGAACTCGGCTAACTAGATCCTGAATTTCACATTTTCCACCCTCAGGGAACTCCAGAGTCCACAGTGTAGGTCTGATGGAGAGGGGCATGATCTGCTGAGAGGAGACCCCAAGTTGGACAGAAGATTTGGTAGCCCAAGTTTCAGGCTTAATTTGAGAAAATCTCTACCTTGGATGGTCTCTTGGAAAAGTCTTAGTCAATTACATATCTTATGAATTCCCAAATCAACTTTCTCTGGTTTCCTCCAGGCATTCACACAGGGGCAGCAGCCCTGGGCAGTGGGGAATCTTTAAAATGAAGTATTAATAGCTAAGGAATCAGATCTTCCCTTAGTTGGCAGGGAGATGCAGGAAAAACTTTGAGTAAGGCTTCTAATGGCCTGAATTCCTTCCTATTCTTCTTCACTTGGACAACGGTGAACAGATCTTTGAATTCTTTCTATTCAAAGTGTGGTCCATGAAGATTTACATTGGTGTCACCTGGGATCTTTCAAGAAATCAAGAAATCTAGACTCTCAGGCTCCTTCTAAGACTTATTAAATCATAATCTGCATGTTAACAATATCCCTGGTGATTTCTGTGTGCATTAAATATTGAG
Source organism: Glaucomys volans (assembly GCA_020662805.1). Taxonomy (NCBI): domain Eukaryota; kingdom Metazoa; phylum Chordata; class Mammalia; order Rodentia; family Sciuridae; genus Glaucomys; species Glaucomys volans. The sequence goes on along the minus strand of JAJEJO010048836.1, from coordinate 182,607 downwards.
AAGCATTTAAAATACACTTTATACATTAATTCCTCCAGTGGAATTAATAACCTCCAGGTGGTACAAGTTGTTCCTCCCTTGACCTCCCTATATCACCTTATTTATAATTGTTATTATTTGTAATTCTTTCAAGTATTTCCTCATTTGACCTCCCTATATCCCCTTGTTGATAATTATTATTTTTTTCTTTCTTAACTCACAATATTTGGAAATAATTCACTTAATGTCTGCCTTTCTTTCTGGACTAGCTCTGCCCAATAGAAACATAATGTAAGCCCCAAATGCAAACCAAATATGTAATTTTAAATTTTCTAGAATGCAAAGAAATAGCTGAAATTAATTTTTATAATATACATTATTTAACTCATTGTCTAAAATTTTACCATTTTAAAAGTATAGTCAATAGAAAAATTGTTGAGCTACTTTACATTTTTTTTCATACCAAATCCTAAAAATCCAATCCAGTTTACATTGACTACACATCTTAGTTTGTACAGCTTCCTTTCCAGGTGCCCAGTAGCTACCTGTGGCTATTATAGATCAAGATTCTCAGGTCCTTGATGGGAAGGACCAAGTTTCCTTTAGCATTAAATTCCATTGCTAACTGGAGTTACCTGATATATAACATGCGGTAGATTCATTTATTCATTCAACCATTTATTCATTAAGAAGTTTTGAGCACCTACTATATAACAACCACATTTCTGGGCACTAGGGACACCCCTGTGAATGAAACAAACTCTTTGTCCTAATGGAACCTACAGTCCAGGCTAAGAAATACATACACAAGGAAGGTTGCCACATGCTGGGTAGCAGGCTTCCTTGAGGAAGTGACAATTGAGAAGAGATTTGAATGCATTAAAGAGTAAGACACAGAAGTACCTGGGGAAGCTGGGTGTGGTGGAGCCCACCTATAATTCCAGAAACTCAGGAGACTGAGGCAAGAGGATTGCAAGTTCCAGGTGAGTCTCAATAACTTAGAAATAAATATGGGGGCTGGGGATGTAGCTTAGTGGCAGAGCACCCAAGGCCAATCCCCAGTACCAAAAGAAGAAAAAAGAAAGAAATATCTGGGGGAGGGGAGGGGACTATTCCAAGACAACAGAGGCAAAGGCTCTGGAAAGCACATGTGCCTGGCAAATTTCAGGAAGAGAAAAGAGGGCAGCAGGCTAGAGTAAACTGATTGAGGGCAAGAGGAGCAAGAAATAAGGTGAGCTAAGGATCCAGGCTCTGTTTATATTGGAATTTACTAATCATGGTCCAGATTTGGGATTTTGTACTATGTGTGACAGGAAGTTATTGGAGGGTATTGAGTAGGAGTGTGACTTGAGCTGGTGTCATCAAAGATCATCAAAGGATTGCCCTGGTTCCTGGCACAGGGTAGATTGTGCAAGGACAGGAATGAAGCAGGAACAGATTGAACTGAACCTGGATCAGAAGGTTTGAAATTACCTGCTTTACACAGGTACAACTGCATCTGTGCCACTGTCTCAGGGGTGCTGCTTAGGGAGCCTCTCCTGGGTTGCCTTCAGTACAAGACTCGCCACCCTCTGCCTTTTCAGAGTGCTGTATGCGAGCTGTGGGCAAAGCAGCTCTTGACAGGTATTTACCTATTTATCAAAGTTCTTATATCTCATTGTTGTGTTTGCTGATAGACATGCCACACTGCATAATTTGTGCTTGTGTGAGTCCAATTGCCATGCATTTTTCATCCTTTTAAAATTAAAAACAAATACACACACACACACACACACACACTTATATATACCTATATATCCCCAGTTATTTTAGGAGGATTTACTCCTCAGTAGAATGTCACTTTGACAACTGTGGTGCTTCTTCTAGTACCAGAAGCCTGGGTGGTGTTAGGAAGACCCCCTTGGGGGCTGATTAAAATCCTCTGCCTGGTGTCACCTGCCTGAAACAGAAGCTTAGTGCCTTCTGCCACCATGCAAAACACTTCCAACACTCAACATGAGGCACTGAATTTCATTCTTTGGAATGAAATTTAAAACTGCATCTGCTGTAAGGTGTTTGGAATTTCGCCTAGTTGTCAAATATGATCTAATTTCAATTGCAGTGAAATTAGGAAGTCAGTAAAGTGTGTGTTTGGTGCCCTGGATGGCTTCTACTACTAATGTTACATATATCTACAATAAAAATAACCACCACTGCTGCTACCACCACAATAATAATACAGTGTTTTAATTAGCTTTCCACCACCATGACAAAATCCTGAGAAAATCAACTGAAAAAGAGGAAAGGTTTATTTTAGTTCATGGTTTCAGTCCATGGTCACTTGAATCCATTGCCTTTGGGCCGTGGTGGCATAGTACATCTTGGAGGGAAGAGCAGAGGAAACTGCTCACTGCATGACAGCCAGGAAGCACGAGAGAGACAGGGAGGGTGAGAGCACCAGTATCCCTTCAGGGGCATGCCCTCGGTGACCCAACTTCCTCCCACTAGGCCCCACCTCTTAGAGGTTCCACCACCTCCCAAAAGCATCACAGGATGGGGACCAAGCCTTTAACATACAGACTTTTGGGTAAGTATTCAAGATCCAAACTATGGAAAGTAGCTAATTCTTTCTCATGCCAAAGGCTGTACATCCATGATCTTGCCGAAACTGTGTTAGTTAACATTTTGCTTACATCATTTAAACTTCTCAACAACTTTGTAAGGTTGTTATTATTCCCATTTTACAGAGGGAAATTTAAAACTTAGAGAAATAAGTAATATGCTCAGATTATTGGAATTCTGGAAATCCAAATTGAGACTATGCTAAGTTGCACTTAAGACTTCCTCTTTTTTTGCTATGCTATTTATTCAGTTACTCATTTCATCTTACTCTTCATTCCCTATTGGTCTTTTTGTTCATAGCCTAAAGGAACTTAACCAAAGATAAGGCTGTTTGGACATGCGGCCAACAAGTCAGAAGAGAATCTCTATTTATTAAGAGATGCTCTGCTGTCACCACAGAGCTTTTTCCTTATTCTCTCCTGTCATTTTGGAGATAAGAAAAGAGGGTCCCTTGGGTTGAGTTGCCCTGATGTAGACTGAGATCAATATTCCTCTGTAGGGGATTTATTAGGAAATGTTCTTACTAGAGGTGGGTAAGATGAGACTGGGAAGAGTAGGAGTACAAACAAGGGTGTTTAGCTTTAGTTCAAAACCACAGAAGCTTTGTAGGAGTGGAACCCATCTTAGAGGTGACCTCATGGTAAGCAAGGTGACTAGGGTATTTACGTCCCCTGTCCCCACCAGTAACTGAGTAAGGATTGTACACATCCTTAGGCATCTTGGTTTTCTGTCAGCCTCTGATCAAGGGGCATGTAACATGCTTTTGAGATGGAAGAGCATCATAAGTCAATCTGCAAAAATCAAAAGGGGATCAGAGAGGAATGGACAGCATCTTTAGTTTCCCTAAAGTGGTAGAGCGTCAATTAAAATCAGAGTCTATTTTACTCCAAAGTCATTCAAAACACTTCAAGATCTTTCTGCAGTGATGGGAAATGCAGTATAGAATTGTTCTGACAAGTATTTGTGGCAAGGCATAGAGACACAAGCATAGCGCAGAGGCAAGGCATAAACCTAGGAAGCCACTTCTATCTTTTCTCCCTCCCTCCCTTCCTTTCCTCTTCTTTTCCCTCCTCCTACTTTTCCTTTCTCTTTATTTTTTCAGTTTGTCAATTTTGTTTTGAACAGCCTTATTGAAATACAATTTACATAACATGCAATTTGCCCATTTAAAGTATACAATTCATTAGCTTTTAATATATTCACAGAGCTGTGCAACCATCAACACCATTTAATTTTAGAACATTTTCATCACCCCGAACAACTGCCTTATCCATTAGCAGTAACTCCCTCTCCCTCCTCCTGTGAGACCCTAACAAGCCACTAGTCTATTCTCTGCATGGATGTACTGATTCTGGAAGTTTCATATAAATGAAATAAAATACCATTGGCCTATGTGTCTCTTTCTTCACTTAGCCTAATATTTTCAAGGTTCCTTCATGCTATGTCATGTAGTGTGTTGTGGCATGTATAAAATCACTTCATAATTTTTAATGGGAGAATAATAATACATTATATGAAAGTGCCATATTTTGTTTATGCAGTCATTATAAACAGTTAGCATTTGAGTTGTTTACGCCATTTGCTGTCATGAATCATGCTGCCATGAACATTGAAGTGCAAGTTTTTGTGTGAAGATTTGTTCCCACTTTCTTGGGTAGATAACTAGGGTAAGATTGCTGGGTCAAATGCTAACTCTGTGTTAAACATTTTGAGGAAGTGCCAAATGCTTTCCAAATCAACCACATCATTTTACATTCTGAAAAGCAGCAGACTAGTGTTCCAATTTCTCCACATCCTTGCTAACACTTGTTATTGTGTGTCTTTGTTTTTTATAGACATCATAGTAGGTGTGAAGTGGCATCTCATTTTGGTTTGATTCACATTTCCCATTAGGACTGTGTTATGGTTTGCATATGAAATACCCTCAAAGGTTCATGTGTTTGTGGCTTTATCCCCCAATCATCTATGTTTAGAGGTAGCACTTTTGGGAAATGATTGGATTGTGACAATTTTAATGTCACCAATGGATAAACTCATTTATAGCTAATCAGAGTATTGATAGAGAGTGGAAACTAGGAGATGGGACCTTGTTGAAGGAAGTGGGTCCTTGTGGGTGTGCCCTCGGGTGCTATATTGTGTCCCTGGCTCCTTACTCTTTCCCTTGCTGCTTCCCAGCCACTGTGAGGTGAGCAACTCTGTTCTCTCACACCTTCTCTACCATGATGCCCTGCCTCATTACAGGCCCATAGCAATGGAGTCAGTTGACCATGAACCGAAATTCTGAAACTGTGAACCAAAATAGAATCTTTCCTACTTGAAGTTATTTTTCTAAGGTATTTTGTCACATCAATGGAAAGCTGACTAACACAGAATGGCATTTTGAGCTTCTTTTTGTGTGCTTACTAGCTATGATCTTTGGAGAAATATTTATTTAGATCCTTTGTCAGTTTTAAAATTTGGATTATTTTTATTTATATTCTTGAATTTTAATATTCTTTCACTATATATTCTAGATAATAGATCCTTATCCAAGATAAGATTTGCAAATATGTTCTTCCATTCTGTACATTTTCTCATTTTCTTGATAGCTTCTTTTGAGATACAATGGTTCTTAATTTTAATAAAGTCCAGTTCTTCAGTTGCTTGTGGTTTAGGTTTCATGTCTAAGAAACAATTGTCTAACTGAAAGTCATAAAGCACTGACATTTTCTTCTATGAGTTTTGAAGTTTTAACTCTTATATTTATGTTTTTGATCCATTTTGGTTTAGTTTTTGCATAGTTTTTGGTGATGTAAGGAACTCATTTCAATTTTTTTTTTTTTGCATGAGAATTTCCATTTGAAAGAGTTGTTCTTTCTTGTTCCAGGCACCATCCTTCCCCTCTCTTCCTTCTTCCTTCCTGGATTGCAGATGTGATAACTAAAGATGCAACAGCCATCGTATAACAAGGAGGGAAAAGATAAACATTTTGGAGATTCTATGATGAATTGCTGACTGGATTTCTTATTATGTAAAACCCCCAAAATCATAACTGTTTAAGGATTTCTGTTATCTTTCAGGCCAAAACTTGCTTGAATATCACTTTTGTCTTCAGTCTTACAGTGGACATTTCATAGTGGTTAAATTTTCATTGCATGGTGACTGTACCTTGCTTGAAAATTTCCAAAAACACAAGAGGGAGCTATGTCAATAATGGATGTTCCATATAAGAAACCTCATTCTGCTGACCAAATATAAGTGACCTCAGCTGGCCAGTCAGGTCTTTTCTTTTGGAAATGTGAACTGAAAGAGTTTTGAAAGAAAGTTCATTGTTTTCTCTAGCTGTAGCCTTTGAAACCACAGTGACTTCTGACTTTCTGGGGGTTTTCTGGGTCTCTATTTTTCTTATACTCTGTGCACCCCTCCCCCACCCCTTTATTCTTCAAAGCTTTAGTTTTGGCTGATTTGTTTTTGTTTAAACTAGACAGAATTGGTTTCTGTTACATGGTACCTAAAGAAGTGTAATAACATGTTTTTGAGCCTTTCATGGTCTCATTCTTCAGCTACTCAGCTAGCCATTCATACAATCACCTGGGTGTTATTTTCTCCTCACGGAGTTGGTACACAAAGTGCTAAATCCAAAATTGCCCTTAGGAAACCTGGGAACCACATTATTCTTTTCTTTTACAACTATAAAATAGGTATTTTCACAAAATGTTCCCCATGTTCTTCACTATTTAGGTCATAAACACTTTAAAAGCATTAAATGTATAATTCAGAATTACTATATATCTAATCACTATTTATTTACTTGAGATTCTGTGGTCTACAATATTTGTCAATCCGTTAAACCAGTATCAGGCAGAACTATAGAATGCCAACCATTCTTTCACTTAGAAATAGACTAGGGGGTAACTCAGATCTCAGATTTGTGGGTTTTGGCTATAGACGTTTTGCAAAAACCCAAGCATTTCTTTCCAAAGATACATGGATACTGGAAACAGGCTCTTGAAACTGTCATTGCAATTATGGTACATCATTTAAAAGATCCAGTCTAACTGGGCATGGCGGTGTTTGCTGTAGTTGCAGCTATTCAGGAGTTTGGGCCAGGAGGACCACTTGAGTCCAGGAGTTCAAAGCCAGCCTAGGCAACATAGCCAGAATTCATCTGAAAAGAAAAACAAAACATCGAACAAATAAAAATAAAACCCAATCTGGACTAGCTGTCTTAGGTTCAGTTATCTCAAGTTATTCTGATTGGTCTGAGCCAAATCATCTGAGGTCACTGGACAGGGCTCTTCTGTGGGGAACTTTTGATCTCATGCTGCTGTCTTTCTAAAAGACTTTATTAAATCATTTAGCATCCAACAAGAGTCAAGCATTGTGATGATGAATAAGATAAACACTCAGTATGCAAAGCTTTTATGATTTCTTCCTATTATTTGGTAGAGGGAAATGGTATTATTATCTGCAAAAATGGTATTATCTCTTCCAGTTGATCTCTACATGACTATTTGGTATCTATCTATCATCTATCTATCATCTATCTATCTATCTATTTATCTATCTATCTATCCATCCATCTATTCATCCATCTGTCCATCCATCCATCTATCTACAGACACATCCATCTATAACAGTTAGTGTAGTCTAGGATATGCTGTGGTAACCAAAAACCCTGATATTTCAGTGGCTTTAAGCAACAGAAATTTATTTTTGGTTAAAATAAAGTTAACTTCAGATTTTTTGATAGCGAGGGTTGTGTTATATGTTGTCCTTACTCAAAGATCCAGACAGGTTGTCAGAGACTTCACTGTCTGAACATGGATGGGACAGCACTGGCACTTGAAGGCTGATATAGTAGTGACACATGCCCCTTTAGCTCACAACCCATTGCTGGGCTAGTCAGCCAGATATAATTAAAAGGCGCAGGGAAATGCTATCCTATGGAAATACTGATTTTCAACATTGGCAGTTTGTCTCTTTTCTTCTTTCTTTTCTTTATCTATCTCTACCTATTTCTTTTCCTGAATTTAATTTGTTTTATGATTTAATAAAGTAGAATAGTTTAAAAAAATACCTCATAGTATAAAGTCTGGGACATGTGGGTGGGGGGAGATATTCCCTTATCAGGTCTCCAAATGTCCAGGAAGCCAATTTCCTTTGAATGAACACTCTCAAAGGTAAAGATAAAAACAAACTAGCAAAACATGTAACCTACCAGTAATAAAGCACAAAAAATATTATAACCAGGCACTTTGGTTTCCTATGGCTGCTGCAATAAATCAATCCCCTCAAACTTGATGGATTATAACAATACACATTTATTCTCTTACAGTTCTGGTGGTCAGAATCTGAGATCGGCATTTGATATGCTTGCATGCACAGGTTGCCTTTGCGAAATTCTAGAGCAAAATGTATTCTCTTGTTCCTTCCAGCTTTTAGAATTTCATTCCTTGCATTCCTTGACTCATAGTCTCATCCTTCCTTTTTAAAACCAGCAGTGTAGTTGGACTTGATGGTATCCTCCTATAATCCCAACAGTTTGGGAGGCTGATGCAGGAAGATCACAAGTTGAAGCCAGCCTCAGCAACTTAGCAAGGTCCTAAGCAATTTAGCGAGATCCTGTGTCAAACTATAAAAAGTAGAAAGGCCTGGGGACGTGGCACAGTAGTTAAGCACTCCTGGGTTCAATCCCTGGTACTAAAATAGACAACAAGCAAACAAACAAAAAACAAAAGCCAGTCATGTAACATCTTCAACTCTCCCACTGCTTCTCTGTCACCTCACATTCTCTTCTTCTGTCTCTGCAATCAGGTTGTCTCTGCAACTTGTTCTTGCCTCTTATAAGGACACTTAAGATTACATTCATGACCCAGCTGGTAACTCAGGAGAACCTCTGTATCTAAAAATCCTTGCCTTAATCACAAGTGCTTTTTGCCATGCATGGTGATGTTCACAATTTCCACAGATTAGGACCTTGATATCTTGAGGGGTTGTTATTCAGTTTATCTCACTAATCACATGAAGAATAGTGAAACTCCATCTCTATAGTTTGAGACAATGATTAAGAATACTGTTCAAAGGTCCATCTCTGTACCTGATATCACAGTAGATACAAGAGAAAAACTCACTAGAAAAGATCCAAAATAATCCAATAATTAGTAATTGTAGATTATTTCTTTTGCTGCTCTTACATATCTTTTTAAATGCTGATTTGGAATTTGCTGCTCTAGGAGATTACATTTCATATTCAGAATCTAAAAGCATTTTGTTTTACAAATATAGTGACTTGGGTTTGCTGTATTTAGCAGAAAATTCATTGCTTATACCTCCAAAATGAAACCCGTTGGAAACATTTTGTACATATGGGGCTATGAATTATGACTTTCCCTTTACAAGATATTTGCAAGTCAGAAAAGCAGAATCATTGCTTTCTCGCTCCTCTGACTCCTTTGGGAAGGGACTGTGAATCTCATCTTTTGACAGGTCAGAAGCTCTTTCTTAGACTTAAGAAAGCTTGTGCAGACACCCAAAATTAAATACTAGATGCTCACAAATGTCACACATATCTAAAGAAGATGGAACCTAAGTTGAATATTAATGAGTAATGAAAGTTGAAAACAGAATTGCCTGTTGGAAATGTGTTCAAAATGAGTTATGAGAACAGCGCGTTAAGTCTTTTCTTCCCACTTCATTTTGAAAATAGCTGTCCACGATGTGGTTAAGTGAGCCCTGGGATCCAGATATAGTTTTCCAGGATGACTACAGACTCTTGAGCAAATAATTTGTTCCATATTGCTGAATTCTTAAGAAATAAAATTGTTCACCCAAAAGAAAAAAAAAGCGCCTTTTCAGGACTCCTGGGTAATTTCTGCGTGGCGCGTTCAGTGCCTTTTACCCCTATCTTTTGGCTATTAGACTCTTACTGAGCTAATGCAATAATTCCTTGGCACTTTTCTCTTGCAGCTGCTGACAGGGTGAACTTTTCCTTGGGCCTGTGGTATCTGGCTGTCAGGTGGACTGTAACTACTTTCACATTTTTATTCATTAAAGGAACCAATGTGGGAATACTTCAATGTCTCCTGTGGCTTCTATTGAATCTTTGAGGTGATACAAACCTGCTCTCATCAAAATTAATGGCTGGTGGTCATTCACACTATTACTGTTAATGGGGTTGAGCATCCTCTGAAGAAATGGTGCATATTTGAATCTTAGAGTACAGCACAGTTTGGGAGTATGGTTGACCAAGGCTGTGACCACCCTGTACACTAGGAATTTGGTACACTTGACAATGATAGTTTACAAAATGAACCTGGCAAGCAGTGGTTGTAAATGGCTGTTATCATTCAGTTTGTGGTAAAAGAGACTGATAATGTCTAAGATTACATTAAAAATGTGCCTGTATTAATGAAACAAAAGCTATTCTTTACATTCTGTAATGGAAGAGAAAGTGTGCTTTAACGTAAATTTGGTAAGACTGGTCATTTGGTTATTTCAGCCTGTGGCTTCCCCTCCTCCTTCTGCCAAACCTTCCAGGAGTGCAGAATTGGTTGATCCTCTACATTGAACTTTGCTTTCATCTCCTTCCAGTTGTCTCTTCCTTTCAGATAGCCAATGAAGTCACAAAGCATTCCCATCAAGGCTGTCATGGTTCAGCCTTAGATAGGGGTAGGATAAGACTTGATTCTGAGTAGTTATTTCAGTAGTCCAGGTAACATATGGTGGTGGTTTGGTCTAGAAGAATGTCAGCAAAGATGAAGAGAAGCGAGTGATTTAAAAAGATATTTTGGGATTCTCTATGCTGTATTCATATGTGTGTGTGTATATATATAAATATATATATGAATATTATTTCAGATTCATATATAGGTGTATAAGATGCATTTCTTTCTTGTATAATTATAAGAGTATAATTATAATTATACTCAAAATGGAGTCTACTGTCATGTAGAACTAAAAAGAACCAATAAAAATATTAAAAATAAAAAGATATTTTGGATGTAAGCAGTCTGGACATTGTGGGTGAATGGAGAGTGAATTGAGAATCCCAACTATCTCCAAATGTTCTGGATTAAACACCTGGACAGGTGTTCATTTACTGTGATGCAGCCAGTAGTGGAGTCAGGAGGTGTTGAGGGGGAGTAGATGACAAGATTTGGGTGAAGGATGGATTGAGACAAGTTAGCTTTGTTAGTCTTTTGAGACAGACAAGTAGAGATGTCAATCATTTATTTGTGGAATAATCCAGGGTGAAAAATTTAACTTTGTCTCTGCCTTAATTACCTCATTTGTAAAAGAGAAATAATGGTAATAATAGTACCTACCTTGTCAGGATGTTGTGAGGATCAAATTGTCAATATTTGCAAAGCTTTTAGAATGACAATTGGCGTGTAATATGCACTGTATAAATGTTTGCTAAATAAAATAATAAATTAATAAATATAAAAACCTACAAATGATCATGTTATAGTTTGGATATGAGGTGTCCCCCAAAAACTCTTGTGTGAGACAATGTAAGGTTCAGAGGAGAAATGATTGGGTTATGAGAGCCTTAATCCAAATCAGAAAATTAATCCCATGATAGGATTAACTGAGTGGAAACTGAAGGTGGGCAGGATGTGGCTGGAGGAGGTGAGTCACTGGGGGTGTGTCTTTGGGGTATATAGTTTGTATCTGATGAGTGGAATCTCTGTTTCCTGATCATCATGTGAGTGGCTTCCCTCTCCTACACTCTCCCACCATGATGTCCTGCCTCCCTTTCAGCCCCAAGGAATGGAAGCAGCTGACTATGGACTGAGAACTCTGAAACCGTAAGCCCTCAGATAAACTTTTCCTCCTCTACAGTTTTTCTGGTTGGATCTTTTAGTCACAGTAGTGAAAAAGCTGACTAAAACTGATCACAAGTAGGATTTTTAAGATACTTTATCTTAAAAATACAGAGTATGCATATTCTAAAGCCTTTAGCAATTTCAAATTGCCTTTTGTAAGATATCACCAGATTGTATGTTCATGGGCAGGGAACAAGAAAGTTTATTTCTAAACATCTTTAACAACAAGGGGTAACATATTTTAAAATCATTATATTTTGCTACACAAGGGAAGAAAAAAGATAGCTCCTTGCTATTTAACTAACTGCTTTAGTCTGATAGACTGAACAGTTTTTTTTTAAAGCTTGTTGGCAAAATTTAAATTTTTCCTTGAATTAATTGTTTTTGGTCCATTGTTAATTTTTCCCACTGGAGAGTTTTGATTTTCTTATATCATATTTAAAGTATTATTAATGCATTTCTTAAAAAACTTTTTTGTTTTCCCTTTTCACTTATCTTTTAAATGGTGGTTTGGGGAAAAATAAATAAATAAATAAATAGTGGTCATTAATTATAGTGAAATGGTTACATATATGTACCTTTCTTTATTTTTTCTCCCATTCACTAGAAATGAAACTCATCTGTGTTTCTTCCATACTTTTTTGTTTTATTTCCTGACCATATAATGCAACTAGAATTTAATTTAGTATATAGTATGTTGTAGGCATATAATTATTTTTACACAAATACTTAAGCAGCTTATCAACATCATTTATTGAATAACCTGTTCTTTTACAGATTAGACATAAACCCTCTATCATGTGTAACTAGCTATAAATAATTGGATATATTTCTGCTTTTCTATTCTTTCTGTTGTTCTATTTCTCTTGTTCTAATGCTCTCTTCCCTTTATTTCTGATTCAGTGCAACACTCTCAATTATAATGACTTGGAAATTGAAAATTTAAATAAAATATACAAACATAATTTACTCTTATTTTAGATTCTGTAAGATTCATTAAATTTTTCCTTTTTCAAAGTTAATTACTTTCTTCTGCCTGCTTAGTTTTTTTTTTAATTGAAAATTGGTAAGTTTTAAAGTTCCACCTAAACATTCTGGTAGGATTTTGATAAACTTTGCATTATCCATTTGAAATACTTCAGTGTTGCTGTGGCTCCTTGTATGAATTTTGTGATAGGCAGCACCTTATCTCATATTCTCTCACTCTCTCTCTCCTTCTCTCTTTCTCTCTCTCTCTCTCTGCAAAAACTGCAGATATTATGAGATATCAGTTCCCTAAGTTGACTTTTGAGTTAATCAAAATGAGACTATCCAGGTGGGTTGGACTTAACCATGTGATCCCTTAAAGAATATAGGCCCTTGCTGAAAGTGAAATTTAAAGTATAAGGTGATTCTATGCAAGGGCAATTCTTATTTGCTGGCTTTGAAGTTGGAGGGGTGCCCTGTGGCAAGGACTGGGAGGTGGCTGCTTGGAGCTGATAGCAATCCCTGATTGCCAGCCAGCAAAGAACTAAAATTTTCCATGAACCTAAATGCATTTGGAAGATGATACTGTTCTCCAAATAAGAATACATCCTTTTAACACCTTGATTTTGATTTTGACCTTGTGAGGTCCTGAGCTGAGAACCCAGTCACGTTATGCCTGGACTTCTGACTACTGACATATAAAACTGTGAGCTTATATATGTGTGTTGTTTTAAGTTACTAAGTTTGTGGTAGTTTATTATACAACAATAAAAATCAAATACAATTTTCATTTAATAAAGTCTCCATTTTTATTAACCTCAGTAAAGTTTTATAGTATAGATCCTATATGTTTATTGGTCAGTCTATTACTGTGGTCAAGGTTCTCCCTCACATAATCTTATAGCTAGTATAAGCAGAAAGAGGGTTATTTATTGAAAAAAAAAAGTTGAGTAGTTTATAGAACCTCTGGGAAAGTTGTACAGGCAGGCTTAGATCCTAGATAGCCAGGAACAAAGCAGGCAGGGAAAACTGCCTAATCATATGGCAGGACTATTCTAGGGAAAGCATGATGCTGATGTGTGACTGTCTGCACCTTTAACATTCCACAGGTGCCCTGGTGGGACAACATCCACGGCCACCAATCTTGCCATGCTACCCAAATCAGTCTTCAGATTCAATGCAATCCCCATCAAAATACCAATGACATGCTTCATGGAACAAGAAAAAACAGTCTTAAGATTCATTTGGAAGTCTTAAGTCTTAACAGTCTTAAGATTCATTTGGAAGAAGAAGACTCAGAATTGCACAAGCAATGCTAATGCAAGAAAAGCAATACTAGAGGTGTTGCAATGTCTGGCTTCAAATTCTACTACAGATCTATAGTAACAACAACTGCATGAAACCGGCATAAAAAGAGGCACATAGGCCAATGGTACAGAATAGAAGACACAGAGACAAACCCACACAGATACAGACATCTGTTCCCTGTGACTTGAGGTAGGGGGAAGGATGGTGAGGACAGTCCCTTGACCAACTAGCTAACCTGGGTCCAGAGGTCAATTCCATGGGTCCTGACCAGGGGGCAAGGTCTTTGGGTCTCTGCCAGGAAGTGGGTTTTACTGTGACAGGTCTGATACTAGGTTTCAAGGCTAGAGCCTGGACTTAATTGCCTTTTTCTATCCAAGCAGGAGGCACTTCTGTCCATGCTGTGCTACTTGGTGTTGGAGGAGGTTGAAGTGGGCAGCTCTTTCCTTCCTGGCTTCTTTAATGTGTTTTTTCTTATCGTTACACTAAAACCAGAGGATGTGGCCCCTCACTTGTCTCCCTTGGCTCTTGTGAAGTGCTGTGGTGCAGAACACCTGTTCACATTGGTGTCTGTGGGGAGCATCTTGCACAGCTGGCATGGTGCTCTGCCTTTAAAAGTTTAAAAGTGGTTGTTATAAAACTATTATTTTAATAAAATTATCTTTCACCTTGCTGAAGTTTTTAGTAAATTCTTAAACATTTTTATTTGTTTGTGATTTTAAATCATAACATTGGCAAATAGTATTTTATAAGTTCAAATAAACAGACAAATCTTGCTTATAAACCTTCAATATATATCAATTTCAGTTACCATGAAATGTTATTTCAGCTAAGTAACACCAGTCTTCAAACAACACAGTTCAGATTGTAGTAACAATGAGATAGTTAGTAACTGCAATTGCATAAAGTGCAAACTTTTCTACTAGCTCTTTAGTTCATAAAATACTACCTAATAACAGATGCACATCATGCTCAGTGACCAATCGCGTCACTTCATTTAATGTCTGTCAGGAATTTGTCACTGCACACCTGTCAGTTTATCCATAGACAGCAAACCATATAGTCGTGCTGAGTCCCCATGTTCCACCAATAAACCCGTGCAACATTTATAAGAATGAATAACTGAGAGAGAGGGAGAAAGAGAGAGAGAGAAAGAGAGAGAGAGAGAGAGAGAGAGAGAGACAGACAGACAGACACTAGGCCGACAAAGATGAAATGGTAGAAATGAAACAAAAAAGTGGCAATACTAGAAGTGAAATATAAACTGAGCACAAATGGAATTACAGAAGCATTTCACTTTTGGAATGTGGATAATGATGACTTTTCAGTGATTCTAGACACAGCCCCAGTTACTTAGCAAGGCTCAACCTACTGATTTAAATGAGGAAAGCAGTTGACATGGAAAGAATGAACAGGTCTTAGAGGAAGTAAATGCAAGGAGAAACTTTATGTTAAACAAATGCCCAGAGATATTTCACATTAAAAGTGCAAAGGATAAAGTGTTGGAAGGTGATCTCTATTTTGAAAACAGTACAATTGACCAAATCATAGAGAAGATGCTTGAGAGGAAGACAAGCACTGTTGACACTACCCTTAGTAAGTTTTCTTTTTAACAAAGAAATAAAACA
This sequence comes from Glaucomys volans, assembly GCA_020662805.1. Taxonomy (NCBI): domain Eukaryota; kingdom Metazoa; phylum Chordata; class Mammalia; order Rodentia; family Sciuridae; genus Glaucomys; species Glaucomys volans. The sequence goes on along the minus strand of JAJEJO010048836.1, from coordinate 167,318 downwards.
CTTCAATTTATAATACATCTATTTTTAAATTATAGCGTATCAAATAATACTAGTTTTTACTGCTTTTTAATTACCATATGGATTTATTACTGACAGTAACTGACAAAAATTTTAAAGGTCAGAGAACAAATACTGCTTCAGAAAGTTTTAGCTCCTAGAGTCATTTTTATGGTTTTGTACTGCAAGGCAAAGTGAGGACTACCTATACCCTTTTCCTTGTGACATTAGCTGAACCTTCAGAACAAGCATGAATAATATTGGTGAGAGGAGCCATCACTTAAAAGATGACTAGGATAAATATAGGATGCTTTTAAAAAATTTGCTGCATTTTATTCTGGAACGTAATATTGGGGAGGAGATATTCAAGGTGGGTCTTATGTTCTTTGTTTTATGTTTGTATTTTATTTTTTATATTCACATAGATTCTGTAGGAATGTTGGTGACTTTAAAAGAATTGCTTCTCATTTGTCACATGACCTGTCTTACTGCCATATTTGATGGTTCAAATTAAGGATCTTTTTACAAATGTCCTGCTAGGATCTTTTCTCAGTTCTCATGAAACATGAATGCTGTCTTGGGAAAGACAGTTGTAAGTAGTCTTTATGTCAGGTTGAATCTCTTCCATTATAATGACACTAATATAAGGATGCCTCCAATTTAAAAAAAAGTATATATATATATATATATGCATATGTATATATGTATATATATATACAGTCTTAAATGATGATGGTAAAACTATACTATTTTCCCCAGAAATTTACAACTCTAAAAATTCTTCTTTGCTACACTGAAATGCTTAATCTTTAAGGCAAACATAAGAGGAGTCCAGTGTTCATTATATATATATATATATATACATATATATATATATATGTATTTTGGGGGGTATTGGAGATTGAGCTCTGGGGCACTCGACTCCTGAGCCACATCCCCAGCCCTATTTTGTATTTTATTTAGAGACAGGGTCTCACTGAGTTACTTAGCACCTCACTTTTGCTGAGACTGGCTTTGAACTCTTGATCCTCCAGCCTTAGTCTCCTGAGACACTGGGATTACAGGTTTATGCCACCACACCCTGCTTCATTATATTTTTACTGATTATTTTTATGAAAGATTTCACCATAAAGAGAGGGGTTTGGAATTAGGAAATTCAACACTTGATAACATGTCCAGAGGTCTGGGTTATCTATAACTTCCTCAGTCATAGACTTTACTTGGTCTGGATCTTATCATGCATTACAGACAACAAATAGGACAAAATCAGAAATCAAAAGTATGATCAATTGTATTTCATTTTGGTTGACTGTTTTGCCTAGCCCAGTATTTAAACCATTGGCATAAGTTAGAAGAACACCAGGTCCAGAGCACCTAAATGTGTTAGGAAACGGCTCATTAGAGCAATAATGACTGCTGAAAAATTAATGATGTTGGCTTTGAGTGAAAAAATTACCCTCCCAGCATGATCACGGGATTCGTGCATTATTAAAACTGGTTAAACTAGCACACAGATCCTTCAAGTGTCTGATACAAAGTGGGAATATGAAATGATCTGGACTTCTAACCTAGAGCAATACTTTACATAATTTAGATTCTGTCAGAAGATACACAAAGTTTCATCAAATATTGACTTTTTGGCAAGGATCAAAGTAAAGTCCCATGCTTCCTTACTTCACTCTTCTGCCTTGCTTCTCTTGGCTGTGAAGTGTAATTTTTCACATTTATCTTTCCTCTGCTATTGTGTTGTTTATTTTAGTATCTCTTTGTAAAAAAAAATGATTTGGATAAATTGTCTTCATGAAAATACAATGAAAACTACCCTGTGATTGTTTCTTGAGAGAATGATTTTAATTCGTGATATGAAAGGTATTGGATGGTGAATGCAACTCAGATAATGTCCATGATTGCTACTGTAATTACATTCGTCATGATAACAGAATGAGGCTACTTTGTCTCTTTCTTCACATCATGATGTCACTCAACACAGATTTATAGATGTTTCAGTGCTATGGAAACACTGCATTACTGCATAAATTATCAAATATGTAGTGCTCCATGGTTTGAAAATAGCTTATGTCGGTGTGTTTTGTTTTAAAAGCACATGTTTTCTTTAGGAAATGTAGTCTTGTAGGTAAAGCAAAGAGGTAACAAAGAGGAAAATCTAGCTATATGGTAATTGTAAATAGATATAGCTCACTATAGTGGCCATATTATTTTGTAATTATTAAAATAATGTAAGTTAACTCCAGAAAAATGATAACTTACAAAGCCAATCAAACAAAGCCTCCATCTTTGTTCTGTCCTTGCCACTATAACAAAATATTTGACTGAGTAATGTGTATAGAAATAGAAGTTTATCACTCACAGTTCTGGACACTGAGAAGTTCAAGCTCAGAGTGTCAGGAGATTTGGGTCTGGTGAGGGCTGCTCTCTGTTTCCATAGATAGCAACTTGTTGCTGTGCCCTGACGTTGTGGAAGGTGGAAGGGGGGATTGGTGCCCTCTAGTATCTTTTATAAAGTTACTAACCACATCAGCTTAATCACCTGCTAAACACTCTACCTCATACACTATCACATTGGCAATTAAGTTTCAACACTTAAAAAGGATCCATTGTCCCCCATCTAGCCCTATGTGTTTGGCTGGTCCTGTAGTGAGGAATCCTCATTGTCCCATGGTGTTAATAGCAGAGCGTTCAGTGGTAGTTGTCACTTAGTGAGCCTCAGTGAAAGGAAGTCCATATATTTGGGTCCTCCTTTATATTATGTACACTTTGTATATTAAGCAAGTTCTGTGATGACTAGGAAAAGAGTTTGACTGACATACAAAGAAGAGGCAATCACATCCTTTTAATTTCTGAGAATCTCTTCAATAATGAAGTCCTTTAGTGACAATTAACTCAAAAATCTTCATTTTGAGCTTGGGCACGGTGGCGCACACCTATAATTCCAGTGGCTCAGGAGGCTGAGGCTGGAGGATCAAGAGTTCAAAGCCAGCCTCAGCAAAAATGGGTGCTAAGCAACTCAGTGAGACCCTGTCTCTAAATAAAATACAAAATAGGGCTGGTGGAGTGCCCCTGAGTTCAATCCCTACAAAGCACCCCCACAAAAAAATCTTCATTTTGCTTGTGTCCATTCTGATCCATGTACTCATATGCCTCTTTCTAAGACCTCCTTATCACCATCAGCTTATCTTGTATCTTCTAAATTCCTTACTACCTGGTTGAGTCATAGGCGTTCAATGTCTATGATTGAACAAAGATCTGAACATCTGGCCTTTTTTATGTTCCTGTGTGGTGGACAGCCATATACACTTCTTTGAAGTTCTACCCCGTGTAAGACTTGCTATTCTCACTGGATTTTAAAAGAATTGTAATGTAGTAGCATTCCACTTCCTGCATGTGCCCACATGTCATGTATCTCCATCTATAAGCCAGACCCTAGATTTTTCCTCCTTGCCAACCAGTAATATGGAACATCCTCTAAAGAAGTATTTGTGGATTGAGAGAGAAGTGACAATATAACAGAAGGGCTGAGGAAGGTTTATTTGAGCTTTAAGAATTGCTCAGTTTCTGTTTCACTCCCATCTGTGGCTGTGATATCATTGTGCACGTCCAATTTTATGATGTTGTGGATAAGATAGCACTCAATTCATTATACATAGGTTAGAACCTAGTGTAGTATACTTTGGTTGGGCATTCAGTCTGTTACAGGGCTCACTAGCAAACCAGGAGCTCTTCTTTCAAAAGATGATCATATGTATGAGAAAACATGGTTTTGCTCTAAAATTCTAGAGATTTTGACTTTGATTCTCTAAGGGGGGACAGTCGTCTAAAATCTTCATAAAATGTTTCTAATTGGACATTGAATCTTCAGGCATTGTTGAATCTCCTAGGTCATAAAGGTCACATGCTGAACAATTGCCTCCCAAAGACGTTTGCATCCTTTCTAATCCCCAGAATGACTGAATATATTACCTTTAGTGGTAAATGAAAATGGAAATGAAGGTAACAGATGGAATAAAGGTTATTAATTTGCCAACCTTAAAATAAAGGATTATTCTGAATTATCTGGGTGGTCCCAATATGATTATAAGGATCCTTAAATGTGGAAGAGGGAGACAGAGGAGTCTGTGTGAGAGAGATGTGATAGGAGAAGCCTCAACTCACCATTACAAGTCTGTGTGGTTTCTGAGGGATGTCAGAAGGATCAAGGTTGCTGAGCTCTAGATTATGATAGAAAGCTGCCAAGTTAACCAAATCTATGGATGAGTCAGGGAAGATGTGGTATTGTTCCTACCATGTAAACCAAACTGCTTTTAGAGGCCTTTAATATCTGATATAGGTAATAGAGCATTTGTTGTTTTGATTTGCTCCTGGAAATAGACCACATCTCTTTGAGCAACAAAAGTTGGAAACAACATTTGATGATGTTTATGACTTCATTCAAGACTCATCTACCTTCTGCACAGGTTAAATAGAGGCATTAAGTAAGGACATAATAACAGTTCAGGCTTTCAAATTTCTGATGTAGTTTTTATTGCTGTAGTTCCCACATGGATGTGGAATTGCTTTTGGTTTTGTGTTCTGCTAGGTATGGGCAGATGCCAGATTCCCACTGGTCTTTCTTAGGATAATAGACATCTTTCTATATTAATCAGGAAACAAATGCAAGATTTTGTCATTTTAGCGTGACTGTTGCAGTTCCCTAATCAAGAACTAGGAAAACAGGTGGAATAATCTGAAGACCTAACCCATCTGCTATAAGACCAGTGAGGGTCAAAGCTCTGTTTATATCTTCACCTCCATGAGTGCAATATAAGTGTTTTGTGTACCTGGGAATCAGCATCAACTCAAGCTATGTTTAATACCATGTGATCGAGTTATTTCCCCTTCTCCAATGAATTGTCACTATTGTAAATGGCCACAACCTTTTTCGGGGGAGATTTAAAGGAAAATTCACAGTCTTCTTTAAACAGTATAGCAGGATACTTCTTTACCAGGGCTCATCTTCTGCTTTAATCAAGGGCTCTGGATCTTTGAATTGGCTTAAAAGTAAGAACAGGATGGATGTGGTGGCACAGGTTTGCAATCCCAGGGGCTCAGGAGGTTGAGGCAGGAGGATCATGTGTCCAAAGCCAGTCTTAGCAATTCGGTAAGGCCCTGACTCAATATAAAATTTTAAAAAGGGGTAGGGTGTGGCTCAGTGGTTACATGCCCCTGGGTTTAATCCCTAATACCAAGGGTTGGGGGTGGGGAAGCAACTGAAAACAGGCTAAGCAGTCTCAACTCCTTAAGGTTTCTACTCACCAGATGTATAGTTTTAAAAATTTGTATAAATCAAATAATATTTAGACCGATTGCTCATCTATTTAATCTCTGGAAACACTATGACCAAAATTAATCATCCTCCAAGATTTCTGTGTGATAAAGCATTCTGATTGCGACTCTGTCCTTGCTGCCCATCAGAGTCATTGTGCCTTCCTTATCTATGCCATCTGAGCATTTTCACCTGGCCCCATTGAAATCAGGGTGATCCAGTGTGACAGTCACTCCTGATATAGCAAAGACTGTTACCAAGGAGCTTTTCAAGGATGTTAGAGCTCTCGTCACTAATGCAAAATTCTAGGTTACTAATATATTGTCTAATGCCTCAGAAAAGTAAGTACCTTATGGGTTCTATTGGGGGATAAGAGTGTGAAATTCTTTCTGAAAATTAAGTCAGGGATGTTAAACATCTCAGGAGCATTGAATTAATCCTCTGTTGAATTCAGGTATTAGCTGATTATTCAAGAACATTGTCAGAAGGATTTGCTATCTCCAACAAGGTGTCAGACATACAAGTGGTGAGGACTAGAAGAACAAAAGGGAAGGGGATGAGGCTAGGATGAAAAATAAAACAGAAGGGATGCCCTTCGGAGGTCAGAAGCACCTATTGTCCGTGGTGGGAGTCTGGGCTCCTGTGCTTGGCACTGCATTGGTGGAGACTCCAGCAGTTGGTTCTGGACCCACCTAAGAAGTGGGGCTCATTGGCTACAGGTGCAGTGTGCCTCAAATACAGTCACTCCTACTGTTGGAAGGTGGAGCAAGAGTGTCTCCAAGAATCAGGGGAACCTTCCCCAAGGAGGTGATACTTAAACTGTCTGGAAGAATGAATAGGATTTTTCAGATTCTTTTTTTCAGGTAGGAAAGTATTTTCTAGACTCAGTTTTCTTCCGTAAGTTTTGCACAACCTGTGGTGATGAGGAAATGTCTAGAAAGTATATCAATTATGATTCATAGACTATATGGGCCAGTGTTCAAGTATCCCAGAGCAGATGAAAGTAATTAAAATTTTTTTCCTGATGGGACTTGGAAATTTACCTGTTTAAACAAACACACTAGGTAATTCTTATATATGATAAAGTTTGAGCGAACTAAAATTTTAGGAACTTTAGCAATTATTCAGTCAACTAATTATGACTCAAGAGAGTAGGAAACTACAAGAAGTTTTTCCACCCACATATACATTTGGTTTTGGCTTAATATATCTGTGTATGTGTAGACAGAGGATACACAGTGAGCTTATTGTATGTATTTGTTACTTGAGCACGCTTATGCATATGCAAGTATGTGGGCATTTTCTGTTGAATTTTAAAAATAATGATAACAAAATGCTCTCTATGATTTTGGAAGATAGAATCATCCAGGGAATCTGCCAAACAGAGCCAGAACTTCTTTAAAAACACCCCAAAACCATTTTCTTTTTGCTACTTTATTCTATCAGCAAAGGAAAAATGTCCAGAATAAGGAACATAAATGGTTCATCATTAAAGAGAAAGTACATCTAATTATATCCTCTTCTGGAACTTTTCTTTTTAAACTTCATTTCAAAGTTGAGATGAAGAGAAATGATCAGTTGCTTGTTATTTTCATCAGAAGTCGGGAAATTTTTCTTTGAGGATTTTGGGACAAAAAAAAAGAAATATAAGCTCACTAGCTTTATTCTATTTATAGTATTGGATAAGAAATTTCAGAGAAAAAATAAGTTTGTACACGAGTGACTTGAATGGATTAACGGAATTAAATATTGAATCCAAAGGCAATCAGCTAATACTAAAAAGAACACAAATCTGAAGGGTACAAACTTTTTGCTAGAAAATAAAACTTCATAACATACCTTGGTCTTCCATACAATTAGTTAGAAGAATGCTTTCTAAATATTAAAGGTTCAGACTTCCAAAAGCAAAAGTTAATAGTCTTTTCATCTTAACTACAGCTGTATCATCATTTCCCCCTTTCCCTTTGATCTCTTCATTTAAATTTAAATTCCCTTAAACATAGGATTTTAAGTGAGTAATTTGTAGAAGGTTTTTAGGTTTAATTATCAGTTTACAGAGTTTCTACTAGAGCTAAATATTTATCCTTGGGCTAGGTAAACTGAATGTGTGGAATTAAGGCAGAGCTGCCAGAGGGGAGGAATTAAATTGCCAAAAAATAAAAAAAAAATTAAAAAATTAAAAAAACAAAAAAACTCAATTTGTTCCACCTGTAAAGTGCACTGATTTATTTAATCTCACTCTGTCAGTTTTAAAAGCATGATTATAATTGCAAATTCTAAAGTATTATTGTCCAAATGACAAGGAGATTGTCATTAAAGATGAAAGGAGAGAAAACCCAAGACATTTAGGTAAAAACTGGATCTATTGATTGTTGTGCCTTATTTTGCTTTCTTCAGATGTACTGGGAAATTTTGTAAAGATCAAAGGAAATTAAAAATACATAAACCTGCTGAAAATATCAGAGATCCAAGGATTTAAAAGAAGCAAAATAGGTTATATAAATTAAAAAAAAATAAGAAGGAAAGAATTGAATTAAACCCAAAATACCAACTGAGAAAGGTAGGAGAGAAGCAGGGAACCCAGGGAGATCTCTATGTGATCGGAGTCTCAGGAAGGCTTTGCCAAGGGCAACCTCATTGGCGAGAAACAAATTTAGCCAAGGATTCTTAGAAGATTTGACTGCCAGTTTGGGGGCGTGGAGTTGACTTCTGATGTGAATCACTGGCACACATCTCCTAGGTCACACAGCGTAAGCCACTGAGAAGCATGTCAATCATGTCCCAGGACTATTTGTCGCATACGTTCTTGGTCAAGTCAAGGAAATTTTTGACTTTCTTTTCATTATGAGAAGACTCCTACTCCAGACCAATTTATAGTAGAAGATGGGAGATTCAGCAAGAACCTGAAATGTTAAATGAAAATATAGATTTGTTCCAGTTGAGACAAAGTAGTGAAAATGATGGCTATGTTATGTATTTAGAAATTGTTATGAGAATTAAATGACTGAATGCATATAAAGCTACTTGTTCTTTTTTTGATTATTTATATATGTATTTTAGTTGCTAATTCACCTTTATTTTATTTATTTGGTTATATGTGGTGCTGAGAATAGAACCCAGTGCCTCACACATGATAGCCAAGTGCTCTACCACTGAGTCACAACCCCAGCCCTAAAGCCCCTTGTTCTATACTTCACAAATAGTTAAGTCCTTTCCCTTATTATTCAAATTTGCAATTAGTTAAATAGAGTTGCATGGATCAACAAACCTAGTCATGATATACAGTAGTGTTTCAGTTGAGACAGTTAAAAAAGAAAAGTGTTCCCTGTATAAGATTTTAACATTCAACAAGATCATAATTGTGGTTCTAAATCAGCTTTGAGTTATAATTTTTCAAAATTTATAGAGACAAGCTTTTGGTGTAGCATTGGTGTTTCTTTGGAAGATAGCACCTTTAATAGAGTCTTGTCTTGGATTAGTATTTTTCTGACTTTGTTATCAGATTCATCAGTTAAAATTTTAATTCTGCTACTTATTGACTGGGTGACCTCAGTCAACTTGCTTATACTCTCAACCTTACTTTTTTGATTTGTGAAATGCAGATTGTGATGAACATGGTATTAAGAAATGGCATGATTCCAGGTGCACAGAAGGTATTTAACTCATGTGCATGTCCTCTGGTTCTCTCTTAATATATTCTATTACTTCAAGATATTTACTTTTTGTGGAGGAAAAAAATGCTTATCGATTTTTATAGCAACGCAGACTAGCCTGATGCTAAGGAGATATTTAATTTTCCAAGTATAATTTAATTTCTTTCATATTTTTATTATCAGCTCTCTTTTTGAGCTCAGTTTTAACTCAGTGCATTATATTTTAGAATGCCTTAAAATCAGGCTTCAACAACCATAGATTTTCCAGCTTTGTCTAATATTCTCAGTTTTCAAAATGTAATTCTTTTTCACAGGTGATAAATGATTAATTCTGAGACATAAAACATTTCCCCCCCCTTCGGTTAAAAAAAACACTTGAAAGATTGCAATTATTTTATTTTAATAAGGGAAGCAATGCATGTGCCTCTGTGTTCCTGATTTTAGCAGACCTCCTGTTGGGTAAATTTCCCGTAGTTCTATTGGCTTTGAAAGATTAACAACAGACATATGTCTAGACAGAGAACTGCTCTTTCTCTATCCCTTTACCTTCTATAGTGGTGTAGAAAAACTTTTTGATCATGTACCCTACCAGTAAAAAAAAGAAAGTGTGAGTTGTCACCTGTTTGTGTACAGTGGTCCCCTTTTATCTATAGTGGGCACATTCCAAGACCCCCAGTAGATGCCTGAAACTATGGATAGTATTGAACACTGTGTATACTATATTTTCCCCTATGTGACCTGCAATGTTGCTCCACAGTCCCAGAGTTAATCTGTTCTTCCATGTATTATGCCCTAGTCCCTCCTTTGCATCACTCTTGCACTTTGGATCCATTATTGACTAAAATAAGGGTTACCTGAATACAAGCATTGTGATACCATGACAGTAGATCTAACAACCAAAGTGGCTACTGAGAGGCTGACAGGTGCAGCATGCGTACATACAGAAGGATGAAGGGATAATTCACTTCATGGGCAGGACAGTGAGGTGGCCCCAGGAGGTTGTGTAATCTAAAACTGATGAGTTGTGTATTTTTTGAATTTTCCATTTACCATTTTCAGATAGCAGTTGACCTTTGGTAACTGAAGCCTCATAAAGTAAAACCATGGATAAAGGGGTGTATATTTACTTACTTATTTATTGCATATTCATTATGGTACATTAGCACACACCATGCTATGTATTATGTACATTGTGTGTTCCAAAACAGAAATTTATAAAATGGAGAGGAGGATGAAATAAACTGTTAAGTTTTATATTATCTGGTTAGCATGTTGGCTTCATATTGTTATAACATTCTAACTTTTCATGGTACCACATCCATGCAGTGTGACTTTTATCAGAAATGGCTGAGGATACAAATTTGTATTTCAAATAGTTCCCTTAAGACTTTTGACTGATCCAAGCTGACTTTTTGTCAAACCTGTTTAGATGACTCCGGTTTTACTTAGCAGCACACTGCCAGGGAGCTCAGACTTGAAGAAGGACATGGTGTCAGCTTGACTATTGCCTTGTTAGACACTGGTGCTTGCATGATTAGAATTTTGTTTGTCGTTTCTTTGCAGGAGTCTTTTAGAGTGACTAGTACACTTCCTAAGGGTTGATTTGGACAGACAATAAGATTCTTAAATCCTCTTAATTGATCTAGATAAAGTGGGCCATATCATCAAACTCAGGAAATGGACAAGGGAGCGTGATACTGGGTGGGACTCTCCCATCTATAGAACCACTTTCCTCAGGGCACTTCACTCAGAGTGTAAATTCAGCCATCTGATCTGTGGATATGCAGGGAATATCTGAGTTAATATATGCATTGAATAAATGTAGAGTGTAATTTCTTATTTGCTTTGGGGTGGGGAGGGAAGATAAGTGGAAATAGAATTGCCCATATTTTATTTCATATTCCAATGAATTGCCTCTTCAGCCCTGGCTTGAATTTGAGAGCACTGGTCAGTAATGTGTTTTTCATGAAGGACCAGATGATAAATATTTCTAGCCCTGTGAGCCATATAGAATTGTTGCAACTCTTTAACCTGCCATTGTAGTGCCAAAACATCTATAGACAATACATAAACGAATGTGTGTGGCTGTGTTTGAATAAAACTTTATTTGCAAAATCAGGTACTTGGTTGGATTTGGAATGGAGATCATAATTTGCCAACTTGTGATCTAGAGAATCCTGCTCAAAACTAATAAAATAATGGATCCATGTTTACCAAGCAATGCCTTGAAGAAGAAAAAAAAATCTCTCTTTAAAGTGAGCAGCATAGCTTACCTGCACAGTCCTTTACAAATCACATGGGACCGTAGAGCTTTCTGTTGCTAACTGATGCACTCTTGGAGTCTTCTCTCTGTCTCCAGTTTATTCTTTGTTTCTCTCAACCCTGACCTTCCCACTCCTGCAACACCTGTACACACGTTAATGAGGTGCTGCAGTGCTTCTAAAGGAGACTTAAAGGTTGCTCTGCTTGGTGCTTTGCCATTGCTACTTTGTGTAATGAGGGGGAAAAGGACTTCCCCCAAATGTCAGGACACTGTCTTTCCTTCAGCATCTTTCAAAACTAGCAAATCATGACAGCTTCATGGAAATCTGGACAGAAATGAGTGAAGACAAACTCCTGCAGTACTAGCACACTGCAAAGAGGAGAATTATTTGTTTTCTCACACACTGATACTGGAAGGGATCTTTGTCCAACAGACTCCCCAGCATTCTGTTGGCACTTTCGTGTTTTTGTCTTCACTCAATCTACATCTCCTTATACACTTTAGGTGATCCTCTGATCCCCTTCCCCAATAACCATCATTAAGGCATCCATAACTCCCTACAAAACCTTGGCTAGTTTTACCCCCCAATGACTCCTCCTCTCTATCCTCCTCTCTAATGTAATGGTACACATGGGTGATAGTGACTGTTTTCATTAGAGAACTCATAACTGTGGTGCGCTGTACGCAAGACTCAGCTCATAAACATATCCAGAGAAACCAGAGGTGCAGAGACTTGTTATGTGTAAGGCAGCAGTTATTGCTCACGCAGCCATTCAGATTCAGTCAACTCTCCAAAAGGGTCAGGCAAGCACAACAAAAGGGACCAAATCCCCTCATCACCTCTGACTTTGGACTTATTTGACAATTGTGTACAAGTCTTTCTACAGTCACCAAGGGTGGCTTGTTGATGTGGCATTTTAGTAGAATAGGTTGTTTCATAGGAACAGACTTCCCAAATGATTAGAGCTGACCCTTTTAAGAGAAGTGAAGCAAACCCAGATTGTTACGTAGACTTGTAAGAAGTCTTGATTTATTTGGCCCTTCAAAGGCTTTAATAATGAAGTGTTATTATGCTACTTGAAAGTTGTCGGAGAAGAAACTAGAGCTTAGAGAAGTTAAGAAACTTGTCTAAGGCCACGAAGGATGAGAGGACTAACCTCCACCCAACCTGGAGCCTGCCTTCATTGTCCCATGGAACCTTCCCTAGTTTTGCAATTTTGCATGGTTCTATTTATACACATTGCCATGAACTCTCCTACCTTAAGAAAGGATATTAAATATTTCTCAAGCTGTTCTTGATAACCCAGTGTTGTCACATGAATCATAGCCCTGCAGGGACTTTTGAAGTTTGAAGAATATTTGTCCTGGGGTCCCATCTGGAGTGTTTTTTGAGCTCTTATGTCTATTTTTGATCAGTTTTCAATCTGTGCTCATCAACAAGCTTTCAGCTGTCACTCCTTATTTCTTTCTCTGTCACTGCCTCTCCCAGGCTAGTTACTACTGCCCACTTCTAATTTTCAGCCTAAAGTTCTGATGACCACAAAACCAAGACAGCTGGAATCACGTCTAACGATGCTGTTTTTAGGATCAGAATGGGGGTTGAGGAGTGCAGACTAGGAGGTAATTACTTCTTATGGGGCATGGACATTTTCCACTTTCTCTCTTCTTTCTTAGTTAATTCTGTGAAATTGAGATGCTGAAATAAGTGAGCTGCAGAAAACTGAGACTTTGTTGGTTTTATCATAGGTGTATTTTAGGGGAAAAAAATTCTGTAACCTAGTTTTTCCTTAATATATTTTTTCAATTCCAGATCACTAAACTTGTCTTTCTATTTCCTTTATCCATCTCTTCCATGCACCACAATTAAGAATTAAAGAAATTAATTCCTCATACTCAAGAATTAGAGAAACATGCACACCAAGCAGTATGCTGATGTGAGGGAAATAAGAAGAGTTTTGATTTAGGGAGAATTTGACCTTGAGTGCTTTGCTTTTGCTTATGTCAGAATAGAGTGTACAACCTAGTGTTCATTCAGAGTCTGGTGCTAAATAGGATGCTAATACCTGCCTTTGGAGCTGTTCTGACAATTAAATAAAGTCACTTGAGAAAGCAGCTGGCACACTGTGAGATTTGATCGAATGTTATCTGAATAGCATTGAGTGCCATTTAGGAAACTATTATGAACTTGATTTGAAATTAGATCTTCTCAGGGAGGGCGGGGAAATATCTTTTTCTGAAAGGTTCATGTATCCACAGACAGCTGTGAGAGAAAGAGGCTATATAATCAAAAGGAGGTGGAATGTGACTATAATCAGGCCTAGGGGCTCGGCCGGGTTACAAGTCTGTTGCCCCTCATAGATCTTGAGTTCCTCGAAGGCGGGTAATGTCTGATTTCTTTCTACATCTCCATGTTCTAGCACAGTGCTCAGTACATAGCTGATACACAGTAGTGTTTTCTGAATGACAGAATGGATAGACGAATGAATGCAAGTGATGAAGAAATTTGTTGTTGCCAGAAGCCAAACACGCTCAGGAGAGCCCATCTCTTATCTAACAAGCTCTCCTGTGGATAAGACGTGGCAGAAATAGCAAATTCAAATGTGTTTCAACGAGGATGCTCAGTGCCACAGTGATAGACTCCGGTTTGCTTTAGGAACCATGATGGGATCTATTTTCTTTACTTCACTTTTGAAATTTATTTTTATTTCTTTCAGGGCATTACTTTAAAATAAAAGTGGAGTAAAACACTGTTATAAACCAGACTCTTATTGCCCATATTGAGATACAGAGCTGCCTCTTTCCAGCCCCTGAGACATAACAACAACATGCTGTAAAAGCCCCATAGAACTCCCTGATGGACAGTGTGAGTTCTGTCCCTCAACCCTAGAATTAGAACATATTTTTCTAGAATTCTCCATAACAGAGAATTTAAGCACAAGCAAAAGAGACTGATACTAGCAGGGGTTTTATTTCACACTATTGTTTTCATTATAAATAAGAAATATTATATTATATTCTTCAGACAAGCACTTTATTAAATGCTGCCCTCTGTTTCGTGATATAACCTTCATAAATTCCATAAATAAATATAAAGTAGAAGTCATTTCTAAGACCAATTTTTTTTTCTGTTTGCAGTAAGTATGATGAAATTTAGAAACATCACAGAAGTTCAAGATAATGGAGGGAAAAACCCTTAATGTTGTAGTGAATTTAGTCGTTCCAAGAGTATTTCCTGTCTCCTGTTTTCTTTCAGTCTGTGAAGCTTTAGGAGCAGCGTCAGTTTCAGTGGAGCCAAAGGAAGTTGGTGTGGTTTGGATCTAGAATATCTAGAATATTCCCCAGAGTCTCATGTGCCAAAGACTTGGTCCCCAATGCACCAGTGTTCAGAGGTGTGGCTTTTAAAAAATGGTTGGATTATGAAGGCTCTAACCTTATCGGTGGATTAATCCATTTGATAGATTAACAGTTTGAATGGGCTACTGGGAGCTGGTCAACCATGGACTGAAATCTCTGAAACTGTGAACCAAGATAAATTTTTCCTCCTTTAAGTTGTTTTCTTTGGGTAATTGTCAAAACAGAGAATAGCTAACATAGAAGTTCTAGAAATTTTGTAAATCATGTTAGGTAGGCAAGTGTGGACACATTGTTAGTCAATTATCCAGTATCCATTTCCTTTTCCCTATTTCCTCGCTAGGATATCCCTAATAATGTTTAAGATAGAAATGTGCTCCATGCAATCATCACCTTCTCAGTCCTTGCACTAAGGGATCATGTGAACCAGCTCTTACTAACAAGATGAAGCTGAATTCTGCTGAGTATGCCTGGGTCAGTTTTGCCCATGGGCTGGATGCCTGTCCCCTGCCTGCTGCCAAATTCTTATTTGAAGCCTTTGCATTCAATTTGGAGGTGAGGCCTTTGGAAAGGAATTAGGTTTAGATCAGGTCATGAGGGTCAAACCTTGTGATGCACCAAGGAAAGACCACATAAGCACACAGTGAAAAGGCAGTACTCTAGAAGTCAGGAACTGGTCTCTCACCAAATACCAGTGAATGTCAAATCTGTTGGCAGCTTGAGTTTGGACTTCCCAGGCTCCAGAGCAACAAGAAATAAACTTCTGTTGTATAAACCTCCTAGTCTACAGCATTTTGTTATAGCAGTTCAAGAAGATGAAAACACTGACAAAAGAGGTGGGACTGTTACTATTTCTCTCTTTCCTACTTCTGTTGTTTTTCAATGTAAATGTGATGCCCAAAGCTTAAACAATCATTTCATAATCACTGAATGATAAATGTAGAAGGAAAACTGCATACTAAGGGTGGAACAGCAGAAAAATAGAAACAGAAGCAATAATAATGATAACAATAATAACAACTGTGGGTACTTAATGGCATCTTTGAATAGCTAGCATGTCATCATCTACTTTCAGTTTTCTTGTTACCTGTGAAAAGGAAACCCTTTTCTATTTAAATTACTGAAAATTGGATTTCCTGTTACTCACAGTTTATAGAAGTCCTAAAAGTAAGAAATGGTTATGATTTGTTAATACTCGAATTTTCTATATTCAAATAGATATTTAATATTTGCTTCTTAGTGATTTCTCAAAGCAGCTGGATAGGGCGTTAATTAGGAGTATCTTCATTAAGTCAAACTTACTAACAGATAAATTTTTAAAGGTGTAATTGGTCAAAGTATCTCTTAAGATTTTTTTGGGTTCTGGGTATTGACCCCAGGGCCTTGCACAAGCTAAACACATGTTCTACAACTGAGCTACACTCCCAGCCTCAGGAAAAGTTGTTTGAACCTCAACTATCTTCTCGGTGTTCTAAGGAACTCCTAGTATCTGGGGATGTCACTGAATTTAGTCATGGCATTTCTTTAGGCTTTTTTTGTTCCCTCAGAAAAGGCTAGTATGGTAAATATGCTTTGGTCAGCACATGGGAGACAATTTTCAGGCTGTCTTTAGCCATGATGAAAAGTCAGCTTCTGTAATAAACAAATGAAATTGGACTGACTGTTGGTTGCTTTGAAGGGTCAGCCACGAAGTCTCTGCAAGTGCAATTCAAAGACTTGCATTTGCTTCAAAATGATTTGCAGCAGTGACCCCAGGACTGCTGTTCACCGCCTTCTTACCTCTGTCTTTGCCTGTGCAAGTGTGACACTGATTGTCATTCTGAGGGGGTCAGTCACATCCTCCTGGAGTGTTTTGTTTGATCAGACACTTCAAAAACTTAGTATGGAGGCCCAAGGTACAGACTACCAACTAAGAAATACCAACTAATTACCCATCCAACCACACACAACTCTTGTCTTACATGGTGGTCCAGTCCAAGGCAAAGCTACAAAATAGGACAAATTTCTTGTGGATGTCTTTGCTGTTAGGTATTCTGCATCTCCTTCTCTTTTCATGAAACTGCATAACCCAGTTGTTCAGTTTCTTCATGTGGTCTGGGGTCTTATATTCTAAATCTTTCTACACCTTCAGTTTTCATCCTAGCAAGCAAGCCTTTTGTTCTCTTCCCTCAGCATTTCTTTCTTGACTTGATGTTATATTGGAAAGGAACTGGATTTGTCATATTTAATAATGTCTTTAGTATATTTATTCTCCAAATTGATTTGAATTATGAAAGTGTAACTCCTTATTCATAATACTTTGTAGCTGCTACAGCTGCTAATCTAAGGTATGAAGAGAGTTATAACTACTGAAGTATTGGGGGGAATGAGGTACATTCTATTTTCTCACAAATGTTAGGTTGTTTTCTAAATCAACTTAAAATGGTTGACTTTATCTTAATGGTTTCATATAGTTCCTGATCAATGGGAGAAATAAAATCATAGAAATTTTTTAAGAGGATAAGTTGAACCCTACACTCAGCTACTCTCCTGATTTTTTCAATGTCACACAGTGACTTTTTGGTATGGATGAAGTTGAATTTATCCTATTTTCAATTTAGCATGTTCTCCATAAATTACTATAGACTTTATGGCTCTGTTTTCTTGCCATGACCAATATTTATAGCAAAGCAGTCAAGGTCAGATTTTCAATTCTATCAGTGAGCAATTGCATGGAAACCAACTGGATTGGCTAAGAGGTGAGCCATCAGAATCAGTCCTAAACAGCCGGATTGACCATGCAACAATTTCCTCTTAAAATGTGATCATCCGTAGCCTAACTCCTGATAAATATAAATCAGTGTTATTTAAATAGCTTCCTGAAGGAACACTGCACCATTCTAAAAGTGTTTATCTTTAGCTGGGCTGTTAACTAAATGACCATGTACTCTGAATAATAAGACCATTGGAGAACTCGTTATAGGTTTTGGTTTGCAAACACTAACCATTTTGAATTCACATAACATATATAGTTTAAAAAATCAACCTCATTTAGGGAAATTCAGATAATAAGAAAATAACTCTAAGTTACAATCTCAGGGGAGCTTGAGGGGAGTGGATGGACAGGGTAGGAGAGTCTTATAAAACTTGTGTAGGTGGCCTGACACCAACATTCTGATATAGATGCTTCCATCTGTTATTATAAGAAAGCAAGACAAATGTGGCCATTTGTCAACACCTGGAGAAAACTTTGAAGAAGTGACTGTGCATCATATAAAAGGGTTTTCTAAGTAACTGTCTGAGGAAAAATTACTCAGTTTAAGAAAAGGCAACATTAAATGGACATAGAGAATTGCTTTGAAGGTTGAAAAATCCAAATGGTTAAACTTTTGCAATATATAAAACTGAATAAATCTTCTTTTCAAACATTTTTCTTTTTGAGTTGGATTTATTAGGGAAATCCTTAGGTTATCAAGGCTTTTTTGTCAGTAGTGGTAAAAATGCTTTAGAATGACTGAATCATTCTATTGAATTCTGTGATTTTATTTTGAAGCTGAGAGTCATGTACAGAAGAAAGTATCTGAGAATCTCTGCATTTGGCTTTTACTCCCCCTGGTAGAAAACACAGAGAAAAAGTGGGTCTAAATTAGCAATCTACTGATCTCTCCCTTCTCTGGTTAGTCAATCCTGTAGAGCACCCATTTTTTTTTTTTTTTTTACATTTTATTGCTTTCAAACTTTGAAAATAAGCAGCAAATTGTCTTTATTTCTCCTCTAGTTTGCTGTAAAAAGTGGAAGATTCTTTGAAGAGCACTTTTATCAAAACAGGTTTTTTTTTTTCCCTGTAATCTGGATGTTGTTTGTCTTGCACAATAGGACTTGAGTATGTTATGTGTTTCCTGATTAGTATTTCTGATTAGGACATGGATAATCAACTGAAATAAGTGCTGCTGGATATTTTTGGACTTCACATAAATATACATGAATGTGGATGGCAGGAAAATAGTAAATAACAATGCAACACTGAATGATTAGAGTCTAATATGCTATGTTGTCAGAGAAGAAATGTGGGTTCAATTTCCAGTGGTAGTCTCTTATAACTCATGCAGATCTGAGTGCAATGGGAACTGACCCTATAGAAATGTGTGTTTGGTGTTTTGCTCTCAGACCAAAAAAAAAAAAAAAAAAAAAAAAATCAGACTTCTAATTCCAGAATTATACTTTCCCTTTGATTTCATTTGTGTTTTGAAGTATGGGATCAATTGCCTGGGTTCATTTCTACATAGTTGGATGTTGCTAAAGGTTTTTCTAAGAAGGAAGGGAGATGGAATAATAAAATACAAATGAATAAAAATATATTGTGTTCATCAGATTGATTCATTAAATGGGAACTTTGAGGATTAACAAACACTTAAAAATTTTCATTTTTTTGTGCCAGGTGGCAAATTCCTATGTACTTGTGAATGTCTATCATCCTACTCTTCCGGTCCACAGCTGTTTGCCTGCAGATGGTGTTAGGAACTATACTGAGCATTCCTCTCTTTATAGGTGATGAAGTTCAGATGCAAAGATGAAGACATTGGCCTTGAGTTATAGCCTGACACAGTGCCAAAGACAAGAACTCAGGGCTTTCTAATTCCCAGTTCTGTGAAACACCAGCATTTATTTTCTCCTCATCTCAGCTTCATAGTCTGTTCTGTAAATCAGGCCCAGTGGCCGTACCACAAACACTGACTGCCAAACACCTGCACTTAACACCGTGTAAATGGGCTGTCAGGACTCACAGGACAAGAGTCTAAAATAAATGATCTGAAGCCTGCTTCAAGACAGCAAACCGACCCCATGATTTTAATTCCTGTTCCCTTCATAAATTCCACTGACACGGTTAAAGGAATACAAAAACAGAAGAAAGTCTATATGAGTTGCAAAGCAAGGATAAGTGCTTTCCGTATGCCAGCAGCATCTCAGTAAGATGCAGTTGAAGTGGCAACGAGCTCCAGAAGGGACTCTGGCCAGCCTGTGAATCCCTGCATAGAAGCAAAAGTTGGTTTGGGGTATGAGTGGATCCAGTCCCAAATAGAGAGCTGCACTAGGAACTGTGTCAGCCGAAAGCAAGAGTAAGCCCTGGAGAGAAGTCAGGGTGGAGAGCAGATCTCAGTTCTTCCAGAAATTGTGGAGTGTGTGTGTCAACAAAGAGCGGCAGGCATCCCTGTGCATTCTCTGCTGACATTTCATGCAGAAGGAGTGAACTCACAGCAGCTGCCAATGGCAGGAATGCTTCTACCCCAGTACTGGGCCCTCAACCTAACACCTTTATAGAATTCTAGTCAAAGTTCTGGGTTTCGAAATCAGAGCCTAACTCATGGTTTTCCTGTACACTGGGATCTCTTATGAAGATGTCTTCTCTCTTTTCTACTCTCAGTTTAAAAGTGGAAGTTTTTACTTATCTGAAGTTTCTTTACCCCAAAGGTATTTGATGAAGTAGTCACCCTAGAGGGATGTACAGGTCTATGAATGAGTCTGTGGGTCGGTGTGGAAACATTGCTCTGACCTATAGCTCCTTTGCCCAGGGCACAGAGGGCAGAGATTTTGACCCATGTTGAAATCTATTCACAGCTGTCCAAAGCTTTATACAACAGCTTCTTCTCCGGTAAAGGCCTCTTATATCTGCCTCATTGGATGTCATTTGATTTAAATAAAATTCCAGCTTCCCTCTCAAACCATAAGGAATTCAACATCAACAAACTTCCTAATTGAAAATCACCATGGGTGGGATTTGCATAAGCTATGCTTTCTCAGTACATGCACATGGTGTCTTAAATGAATTGTATCCTACCTTGTCCAGAAACAATGGTTTTTACATCAAACATAACATTTTACATAAAGATTAAAGACAGTTACCCATAAAATGGAAAAATTGTTCCATGGAGGGAACCAAGGGGGAAATTGCTACTCCTTTTGTGCCTCTCCTGATGATCCCCAATAAGAGTTGGCCATATATAGTGGTGGTCCTGCCCACGATCTGCTCCTAATGAGAGAATTCATGTCAGTTATAAAAGGCAGGACAATGCTCTTGTTGTTTTGGAACCCAAGGGCAAACTTGAAAAAGAAACTCTGTTGCCATAGCTGTAGAGATCCTGAGCTGAGGCCACCTTTGCCCAGCTCCCTCTTTTGACTCCTCATAAACAATTCTGCTTTCATCTGTGGAAACAGACCACTGCAAGGCTGAAAGCTTCCTTCTTTCTCCTATATGGACCAGGAAGGGTTTACAGAGCAAGACAATCCTTTATAAACGTCTCTTCTCCCAATTCTGGACAATGCAATAGACAGCTAGCTCCTTTCCTTCCACCAGATACTATCAGTCACCTACACTTTAAGGATGAACAAACAGAGAAAAGTCAACAGACATGAAAGTCTCAGTCCTTCATCAGAAAGGGATTTAAAGTATCACCACACACACACACACACACACACACACACACACAATCTTCCTATGAAGTAAACTTACTTTGTGGAACTAGAGATAACTTCAGAAACTTTATTTTGTATTTTTTGAAAAGACTTAAAAGGGTACTACATCTATGAAAAGAGAACACTTTGAGATAAAAAAGGAATAATAAAAAATATAGCTTTATGCTTTATAAAGCAAAAATGCCACAATAGATCATTTCTCTTCTTTAAATTTTATCAAAATTAAAATATTTCCTTTTCTGGCATACAGTACTGTGCATATGCCGCACTTACATACTATACAAGAAGGGTGATTGTGACTGCAGAGATGCAGAGAGTTAATGATGATACTGAGATGTTTACCATGAATTTAAAAAAAAAAACATGAGTTTTGATGAGCATATTTAGGGCATCAAATATAAGGAATTTCAGAGGGAGAGAGAAAGTGGTACAGGAGAAATAAACAAAGATTTGCAAAATTTCCTAAAACTCAAGAGACTCGAATCTTCAGACCAGTTATATAACTGGCAAAAATTAATTGAAGTGATCCATATTTAGATAATGTTGTTGAAATTTCTGTATCCAGGAAGAAAATTCTTGTGACTGCCAATCAAACTTTTCCTTGGAAATATTCAATTCCAGGAGACAATGACATAGTACTGCCAGAGTGTGCAGCAAAAAATCATTGTGCCCCAAGTATTGTATACCTGCCAAAGATTATTCATGTGCAAGAGCAGCAGACAGGCATTTTCAGACACATGGAAGAAAACAGAAAGCAAATTACCAATTGTTCTATTCCTGAAAATATAAATCAATAAAATATTTGTAATGTTAGTTACAATGTGAAATGCATTGAAATGAAGAAATGGGACAGATGGAGAAAAAAAATAAATGGTCATGAGAAACAAAGCCAATAAAACACAGATATAAAGCTAAATGTTTATGGTTATGACTGTGGAATTATTAAAAAATAAAACATAATGGAAGATATAGTACATAATATATATTAAAATCCTAGATTATTCCTTTAAAAGAGAGGAGAAAGGGTTGGTGTGATTCATTTTCCACTGAAATTCACTCTGTCCTGCCAGAGGAATGGAATTGCAGTTGAGTTTGTGGTGGTCCAGTTAGACTACACTTTGCACTTGCCAATATGGGGTGTGGGCTCCTTTTTATAAACAGAATGAGAGCAGAAGTGATAATTTAAATTGCTTGATCTGGATCACAAGATATCAGACATGGCCTTTTGGACATGGAAGTAACAGCTTTACTCATGAGATGGCAACAGTGCCCAGGTGGTTGGGAGATAAAGCCTTTGGAAGGAACTTGGGTCTCAGATTAACAAGGAGCATGACTGTTTTGCTGATCCAGATCCTTCACATCTGGACTATGATATAAGTGAGATACAAATTTCTTTCTCAAGTCACTGTGCCATTGGCTCTTTTGTTACAATAGTGCAGATTTCCCCTGACTTATATGTGCTAGGAGGGCAAGAGAAAGTACATACAAAATAACACACAAGATTATTCATGTCAATGAGAGTTTCAACAATCTAAACATACAACTTTTTGCAACAATCAAGTATGTTGACATGCAACTTTATTTTTACGTGAAACTATATTTTTTGTCATTCTTCCATGCCAATATATAAAGAGTTACACACTATTAATACTCAAGGTACAGTATGGTGATTTCATAATGTATTAAATTCCATTTTCCTTTTTTTGGGGCATTACATTTCTTCCTGCTATTTGGCTTTTGTAAACAGTTCTGAACTGAAATGTTTTATGCACATTTGCAAGAATTTCTGTAGAATAAATATTCTAGAAGTGAAGTTTCTGGTGTAAGGGCATTAACATAGCAGTTGTGAAATTGAACTCTGAAGTCTGGAGGATTTAGAGGCAAGTGCTTGAGGTGGTTCTTGTGGAAAGCACTTGCCTGCTGATATTTATGACTGGCTAGAGTCTGCAGCTGGTATAAGGCAAGGTATTTCTCTCTTGATTTGGATGGGATTTTGTGGTATTCCTGGCTGACTCAGTTCTACTTCAGATTCTGCCACCTGCAGCACTTGTGTAAATGCTGCCTTCTCCATGAGTCTACCGAGAGGCTTTCTCCCAACTTCTGTGGCACTAACACCAGAGGAGTTCCCAGGACCAACGGGGTCCTTGGCATCCCTGATGGAAAAGAATTTCAGCTTACCAGAGACACAGAAATATTGATTTGGGAAAGCATATACACATTTCAAAGGAGAATGTGGGCTATCTCAAGGGAGAGATGTCTTTGGGGCAAAATAAGAAGTATATACATTGAAGCGAGAATGTGGACCATCTCTAGAGGGACAGACAGTAAGGCCTTGGTGTGGGGTGTTCCTATTTATAAAGGGACAGCTGCTCAGGGTGGACTAGGGGTAGAATCCGGGTAAAACTACACAATTTTGTGCTGTTTTCCCATGCATATTGCCCTCATGTTCCATTTTGTAGGCAATGGCATAAGTCAAGGGCTGGGCCCAAGTACATGCTGAGTTGGTCACTAGTGCTTATTTTGCAATTCAAAGGTCCATTGACTTTCCAGAAATTCAACAGCTCAAGCACACTCCTCTTTAGAGACTCTTTCTTTTTCTGTATCCCCAAATCCCCAAATGCCCATCTTAGCAGTGCCACCTTTTCCTGTTATGGTAGCCTCTATGACAAATCTCATGACTATTAACTTACGTCCAATTACCTGGAACTTGAGAACAAGTTCAGGAGGCTAAGGCTCTTGCTGGATAATGCTGCATCACTGATTGTTCTGGTCACAGCCTAGGTTGGGAAGAAGCCTGAAAGGTCCTCTCTGGATTTCTAAATGGGCAGGGACAATAGCTTCATTTTTAAATTTCACTATCACCCAAATATATAATACACTTTCCCTTTTTGAGTTAATGCCTGAAATGTCAAATATGGTTACTGTCGTGGGACTTCTGGGTAATGAATGATGCACAGATGGTAAGAATTAACCAAGACAAAGAGAAGCAGTTAAGAGAGTTCCTTGGAGGAAGATATGTGATGCCCTCACAGCAGTGCATGACAAAGACATCCTCCTGCAAGGGCTTCGGAGTTCTTAGTTCACCTTTGGCAGGCTTGTTGCTAGGAGTGGTTTATGCTAAGCAAAGGGTGATTAACAGTTTCTTGTGTCTTGCCCATAAATCTTATCTAGCATGTATCAAATGCTCATCGTCAGGTTTTACTTTAGATGCAAAAGATGCAGAGATGCAAGTAAAATGCATGGGATCTTAAACAGGGACTTTCCCTTATCAGGTTACCTTAGGTCAAACGTGGACCTTTTGGGCCTGTTCCTTAGGATGGTTGGGCAATCTTCTGCAAAACAATATTTTGCTCTTTATACTTCAGGAAAGTTAATAAATAAGGCAGTGAGGCAGGATAAAAGGAAGGTCCTTCGGCTCACATCAGCTCTGCTAATGAAGGTAGGGTAGGGCCTGGGACAAGGGTCCTTAATCTGTCCTGCCTCAGTTACTCCTCTGTTTATTTGTGTCCTGTCCCCAAAAGTTCCAGCTTAGAAGAGTCAAGGTTCCTTTCACTTCTCTTGTTAGTAGTATCTTCCTTGCTCCTGAACACTGTTCAAGCTTACATCGTTTAGATCTCCTTTAGATTACAAAAGAATTCTATGGAAGGAGTTTTCCAAACCTGGTTATTTTTATGCTGGAAAAGCAGACGAAGAAATTTGAGAAATACTTGGTAAGACAATATCCTGACATGCCAAACTATTGTTTGTTACATATTTCTATTTTGAAAGATAGTCGCTTTACATTTCCTCACTCCTCTTTTTTTTTTCTTTTTTTCATATTTTAACCAATGTGAATATTCTTCTGGGTAGACAGATACTTCAGGAGGAAAAAGAAAAAAAAAAAAAAAAGGTCTTGTATTTGGAAAGGTGAAGAAAAAAAACACATTAAAAATTATAAACCTAAAATATTAGAAACTTATACATGTGTATATCCCTATTTAAAACATTTAAAAATCTCTTAACAATTTTTAAAAAAATCTTGTTTAGTTGTGGATGGACACAATACCTTTATTTTGTTTATTTATTTTCATGTGGAGCTGAGGATCCAACCCGGTGCCTCACACATGCTAGGCAGCACTCCACCACTGAGCTACAACACCAGCCCCCAAAATATTTAAAATATTGACAGTTCCTGATAATTTATTCTAAAATTATTCTCCTATATGTGAGAAATAGAGTCTGGTGATTCATTTTCAGAATATAATATTTAGTGCTGTGTTAGGGGTAAAAACAGGATTGCCAGCCCTGTTGTTGCCAGGAGTGCTTGCTTGCCGGACTCTGCAGCACATCCTTCTGCAGAAGTCGAGTTTGCCTTGCTCAGCTACTTTGGAGCATGTGCTCCATTCCTTGTGGTGCCCCGGTACCGGTTCTAGCATTTATGAGAGTCCCTTCAGTAGCATAGGAGCATGGAACTTTTTCTACATTTTTGCCAAACAATGGACATCACTATCTTTTAATTGATTTTGTTCTTTTACTTTTGGTCAAATAGGGAAAGAAAACACCTAATTGTTTTAGTTTGCCTTGCTTTTCTCCTTCCTTCCTTCCTTCCTTCCTTCCTTCCTTCCTTCCTTCCTTCCTTCCTTCCTTCCTTCCTTTTTCTTTCTTTCTTTCTTTCTTTCTTTCTTTCTTTCTTTCTTTCTTTCTTTCTTTCTTCTTTCTTTCTTTCTTTCTTTCTTTCTTTCTTTCTTTCTTTCTTTCTTTCTCTTTTCTCTTTTTCTTTCCTCCTATACCTTTATTTTGTTTATTTAGTTTTTTTTTCCTTTATGTGGTGCTGGGGATGGAACCCAGTGCCTCATACATGCTAGGCAAGCACTCTACCACTGAGCTACAACCCCAGCCCCTCGATTGCCTTTCTTATCCCAAGAAAGATTGTGCATCTTTTCATGTTTATCTACTATTGAATTTTCTTCTGTTAGTTGCAATTGAATGTCCTTTTGTAATTTCCTACTGTGTTGTTTTACTTTTCCTATAGATTTAAATTTTCTTGCTGATTTTGTGAGCCAATACATGATACATACTCAGGGCAGTGCCCAACACATAGGAACAACTCCATATGGGTTGTGTTAAAGAAACGGAATTCAAAACAAAATTTCCAGAAAATCTCTCCATAACAGTATAGAGAAAGAAAGCAGTTTCTTATTGAATATGCATTAAACCAAAATGCAATGCACATCACAGGCAATCCAGGAGGAGATTGCAAAGACAGAAAGGAATCTTACCTTTTCATGTAGCCAACAGTTGCAAACCATTGCATACATGTTTTCAATATAGACCACAAGTAGTCTTCAAGTAAGAAGATAGTAGAGCACCATTTGTCATATCTAATTCATCTTACATTCACCTGGTCATTGTGACCATATGTGCTAATTTAAAAGAAAAATAAAAATTTGGTGCATTTTAATTATACATAATAATGGGAATTCATTACATATGTGCTGGCTTTCTTCAGAGGAAAAATGAACTCTTTATGACAGAGCCAATTTTGCAACTTGGAGCAAGGTGTCTACTGAAGTGAAGCTCCTAACCTTCCAAGGAAACTGGGAGATGGGGGGTGGGGGTGCTATTTCCCTTGATGATTACCTTTCAAAAGGATGGCTTCCAGGTCCTTGAGAAAGACATGCCTGGGACATAAACCTGACAAAAGGCCTATCTAGTTTCCAAAAGGATTTATATACATTTCAAAGAGAGGAGAAAGTACCTTACCCTTACGAGTGACCTAAAGTAAAGGCTCTAAGAAAAAGAACGGAGGCAGATCTCTTTCCTTATTTTCACCTGAGAGAACTAAAGTGTTTTAGGTTTAATTTGCATTTTTCCTTATGATTGCTGATAGTATTATTCTTTTTATTTGTATGTTCTTTATGTATTAGTAATATTAAATTTTGGTTCACAATATACTCATTAAACCAAAGGAAAACAAATCAAAACCGGAATTAAAAAAGACCCAACAGAGGTCTAGGCTTTTCTTAGACTGGCCCCTGTTACCTTGCAGATCTCAACTAGGATGATTCTGCCTACTCACCCTCCTCCAGCCACCTGGGAATAGGCCTCAGGGGTTTGCTCTGACTACTGTCCCCAAATATGTGAATAGTTTTCTTTCTCACCTCTTAGCTTTCCCCCACAAATGTCTCTTTCTTTTTCCTTTTTCTTTTTTGGGTGCTGGGTACTGGGGATTGAGTGGTTAGTGGGCACTAACCACTGAGCCACATCCCTGGCCCTTTAGTTCCTGAAGCTGGCTTAAAACTTGAAATCCTCCTGTTTCGTTCTCCCCTAAATGCCATTTTCTTATTTCTTACAACCTTGACTGCCTAGTTTAAATGATAGATCCACCCTGCCCCCACCACCTGGTGCTCGCCATCCCCCACCTTCTCCTATTTTTTTTTATTTTTTATTTTTTTATCTACAGCATTTATCACCTCTTAAAAGATTTGATATTTCACTTGTTTGTCTTTAGTCCCTTCTTCTCCTTAGAAATTCGTGTCAGTGATCCCAGTATTTTGTCTATTTTATTCACTGCTCTTTCTCTACGGTTAAGTAAGCCCCTACAATATTTTTGTAATGAATAAAAAAATATATACAGATACTTTTCACTGT
Source organism: Glaucomys volans (assembly GCA_020662805.1). Taxonomy (NCBI): domain Eukaryota; kingdom Metazoa; phylum Chordata; class Mammalia; order Rodentia; family Sciuridae; genus Glaucomys; species Glaucomys volans. The sequence goes on along the minus strand of JAJEJO010048836.1, from coordinate 139,654 downwards.
GCATAAAGGGATTTCCCTATAGAAAATTTCAAATTTTTGTGTAGTCAGATCTATCTACCTTTTCTTTTATAGTGTCTGAGTTTCATGTCTTCCTTAGTAAAGTTTTTCCAACATTGAGATTTTCTATTGTACAAAAGAAATAGCACAGCAGTGGAAAAACTAGTAAAATCTGAATAATGTCTAGTGATTAGTTAATAATAACATATCAACATTTTGATAATTCGTTTTGACAAGCACCATAGTAATGTAAGTTGCTAACAATAGAGGGAACTGGGTGAGGGATTTACAGGAGTTCTCTGTATATATTTGAAACTTTCCTATAAAGTTAAAATTATTCTAAAGTAAAAAGTTTAATTAAAACTGTATCTTTTCTTAGAGCGTGTTTGTAGTTTGAATATGAGTTTTAGATTTTAATTCCACTTTGAAATTATTATTTTTTGGTATCATGTAAATTAGGAACTCCTGCCCCCGCACTGTGAATAGTGGACTGTTCTGGTTTAAAAGGCTGCTATATAATAAATATTCGGTAAGGACAGTGAATTCTTTTTTCCCAAAATGTTTAAACTCTTCTCATATATCTGTTCTTCTAGATTAATTTTCTGATCAAATTATCAAGTTCCACAGAAATTCCCATTGTGATTTCAAATGAACTTATAAATGTAATGGGTACATAGTTTTGTAGTGTGTCATTCTTGGAGAAAAGGAAGACAGTAAGACACGATGTCTCCAAAATTATCCTTTCCATTCCCAAGACCCTAGCCGATGTCAAGGAACCAATGAGAGTGAATCTGGGCCAGAACATTCAGATAAATGTTGTCTTGAAAAACACTGGATTTCTCTCATATATGCTGGAAATTAGGGTGAGTCAGTGCTGTCTGTAGAAAGTTGCTTTCTTACCTGGTGCAAGGGTGCAGAGCTGCAATCCCAGTGACTCTGGAGACTGAGGCAGGAGGATCACAAGTTCAAGGCCAGCCTTGGCAACTTAACCAGATCTTGTCTCAAAATTAAAAATAAATAAATAAATAAAAAGAAAAAAAAAAAGAACTGGGAATGTAGCTCAATGGTAAAACTCCCTTGGGTTTAATTCTCTGTACCAGAAAAACAACAACAAAAAACAATAATCACACACACACACACACACACACACACACAATAAAAGCATGCAAGCAAGCTGCTTTCTCCCATACACATCAGGTTCCCTATGATGTGATGCAGGTTAAACAAGGGGACAAAGTAAGCTAAGCTAGTGATGCCGCTATTGCTGTAACCTCAGAACCTAACCTGTAGGTAACTCCCTGTGCTAACGGGAGCACCACGGAGAAGAAAGTGCTCATTTAGATGGCTGCCACTGGACAAAGTGTCCAGAGGGTCAGAGCACTATTTTACAGTGAAGCATCTGTCCAACCTGTCACCACTGGATCTTTCCTGTAAACAGTTTTCAACAAACCTATGTCTCACATCCCCTCTCTGCGTGTCTTCTTTGATCTCTAGGCAACCTGTCCCACTGCACTAGCACAGGTAAGCTGTGCAGAGTATAATAGTTTTGTAAAACTTTGTTGCATTAAATAGATGTAATGTTAATGTATGTAAAGTTATCACCATTGATAATAAAAAAGAAAGTATACAAAGTACATGTGAGGTGCAAGTGAACTGATGAGAACTTAAAAGATCATCAGCACACATAGCTAAGAGACTGCAAGCTAAAGAATAATCAACAAAATGAAAATAAAACAGTCAGGACTGTTCTTTTTTTTTCACAAGTGGCGAAAATTAAAATGAACAAAAATTTCTCGTTCTAGTAGGTTCTCATATATTGTTGACAAGAAGATTAATTGGTAGAATGTTTCCTGGAAACAAATTGGTAATTTCTTTCAAATTTATAATATTTGCTTACTCATTTATCAAGCACATCTACTTTTAAAAAATCTTTAAAGGATATAACAATGGAAAATGTATATTCACAAATTTCCCACAATATTGCTTTATAATAGTTAAAGTATCCTAATTTTACATTGAAGCATGACTAAATAAAATTTATCATATATATATATGGTGGAAAGGATATATATAGATACAGTATGTGTTCAAGTGTGTTTATAAATTTGTATGTATTATTAATAAGATTATGTTGGTCTACTGAACTTCTAGAGCTTGAGCCATTTTATTTGTTCTCTGGGTGTTTATTAGAGACACACTTTGAATCACATATTTTTGTTCATGAATTCCTATTTATAGCAGAAATCCCTTTATACTCAGGTGAAATCCAACATCTAAGATCCCTGTTATTGAATCAATATGGTGTTGGTTTTTTTTTTTTTTTTTTTTTTTTGTACTGGGAATTAAACCCAGGGTTGCTCAAGTCCTGAGTCACATCCTCAGCCCTTTCTCGTTTTCATTTTGAGACAGGGTCACACTGAATTGCTTAGGGCCTTGCTAAATTGCTGAGGCTGGCTTTGCCATCCTTCTGCCTCAGCTTCCTGAGTTGCAGGAATTACAGGTGTGTGCCACTGTGCTTGGCTGTTGGACTTTTAATGACAGATGAGCACCAGGAATGAGCAGGGGTGGTGATGGTGGTTTCTATTGTGTTTGCTAAACATGAGAGGAACACTTGATTACCCGAGGAGAATGTTCCTGGGGGTTCACACTGAAGGGATGTAAATATTTTATTCATGACAAAAAGCAGTGCCAATTACTAGCTGGACTTAGTCTCATTGTGGAAGACAAACTTCTTAGGTGGAATTAAATATATCATATACTGATTCCTAAATAGCTTCTAGAATGTAACTGGATTACAGTTTTAAAGTATTTTTAGTGGTAGGTGGACATAATAACTTTATTTTATTTATTTATTCATGTATGTGGTGCTGAGGATGGAACCCAGTGCCTCACACAAGCTAGACAAGCACTCTACCACTGAGCCCCAGCCCCAGCCTGACCATTCCTATTCCTGATGTTTCTTAAGTTCTTTTGTGACTCTGGGAGATACCAGCAGTTAACTGTAGGGATCTAAGCTCCAATTAAGATGTAGTAGACTTAATAACATTCTTATTCTGAGTAGAGAAGGGAACAAGAAGCTGTTGAAAACTCACTCCTGGGGCTTTCTCTATTTCTTCTGATCCTTTCAGTAAGCCTTTGGGTTTGACCTCCACTGGGAACAGACATCCACGTTGTAGGATTCTAATCAGAGTTTACATCAAGAAACAAGAATGCAGTTGTATGACCCAACATTCAAGAAGAGGATTTGTTGGAAAAGTACCTGAAATGGTCCCTTTAAGGCAGGCTTTTGTTTATTTCTTTTTCAATATATCTTCCGTTCTTATTGGGTATCCTGCAGAGGTATGTCTGGGGATTCTTGGATGTATAACTTGCACCTTTTGGACATAAAGCTGTGATATTAATTTTTGTTAGAACCTTGAAAGGTTAGAATGAAGCAAGGTAAAATCTGTCAGAAGTTGAGTCAATCTGAGTCTCACAGGTTTTTGTCAGTAATAATTACATATGGTGAGAGTTTAGGGGAATTTTGTGGTATATAGAACCATTTCCTTAGAATAGGGTTAGAACTTTTGGCCAAGAGAGATTAAGTTATTTTGAAAACTTTGACAGTTTTATTTTATTTGAAAAATCATTATACAGTAAAATTGACTTTTTCTTGTGCATAGTTCTATAAATTATAACATATAAATAAGATTCAGGAAACTACCACCACATCTTCCTCCTGGCATCCCATCATAGTCATGCCTTTGCACCACCCTAGCCTCTGGCAACTATGATAATTTTATCTTTTGGGGTTGGTCGTATAGATAGAATTATGTGATGTGTCACCTGAAAGATTTCCTCCTTTAATGATTTTTAGATTCATTAAATTTACTATGTTTATCCATAGTCCATTCCTTTTCATTGCTTAGTAATATTACATGGTATAAATATACCAAAATATACCAAAGGCTGTTTATTCATTCAACTGTTGAAGAATATTTGGACAGTGTCCATGTTTTGGCAATTTTGAGTATGGTTGCTATATAAACTTATGTCCAAATTTTTGTAAACTTTTTTTTTGAAACTGGAGTAAAGATGATCTCTGTTATAATGTGGTAAAGAACTTGGCCAAATTGTGTTCTCAAGTTTTATGAAAAGTAGAACTTGTAAGTGATGAACTTGGATATTCACCTGAGAAGATTTCTAAGCAAAATGTTGAAGGTATGGTATGGTCTGGTTTTTTTTTCCTCGTTATAATAAAATGAAAGAGGAGGCAGATAAATTAAACAAAGAATTGCCATGCAAAAAGGAACCAGAAATTAAAGATTTGGAAAGTTCTTAGCTGATATCATAAGATACAAGAAAAAAAAAAGTATGACTCATGAACCTAATCAAGCATCTCAGCAGAAGCCAGGAATAGAGATACAGTTATTCAGGAAAGATCTGTGGAGGACCGTCTTGTCTGATGTCTTGTCCCCCATAGATTGCATTAAAGGCCAACAGGGTTTTGAGGATTTTGTATCAGATGAAATGCTGCCAGCTTGGACTGAAGAGGACAGAGACAGGATGAAATGAAAGAAGGCTGTCAGATGTCTGGGATGCTATTGGATAGGCCAATAGACCTTGAAGGGAAGGCAAGAATGACCCTGAAGGAGGTTCTGAGGTTGGCAGGGCTGCCATTGCTACCAAAGACCTAGAGTGCACAGGTCCAGAGGCTGGGGACATCTCCTAGGTTTCAGGGAAGGAGTCAACTGTTTGGTTTCAACAGTCCAGGCTACTATAACCAACCAGGGGGAAGAGCCATCACATATTTGGGCACCAAAGGCAGGGCCATATCAGTGGGTCTAGAGGACAAAGCATCAAATCAAAGAGGATTACTTTCATGCCTGAAAAATCTAGTGGAATTTGCCCTGGTAAGTTTTGGACTGCTTGAGATTCCTCAATCCCTTCTTCCTCCCTTTTCAATGGCAATGTTTATTCTATGCTTGTCTCAGCCATGTAATTTGGAACTTGTGTATTTCACAGGTTCACAGCTAGAGAGCACTTTGGCCTCAGGAAGAAGTATGCTTTCTCTTACCCATAATTGATTTGTATAATATTTTGATGAGATTCTTGGTTTACAATCAATCCTCAGAATGGGTAAAGACTTTCAGGGCTGTTGAGATGGGGTGAATGTATTTAAGGACATAAATTTTGGGGGAAGATAGAGGAAAGAATGTATGGGATGACTTTTGTCCTCTCCAAAGTTCATATGTTGAAGTCCTAACCCTTAGTAGTTTTGAATATGACTGTATTTGGAAATGGGGTTTTTCAGGAGGTAATGAAGTGAAAGTGAGGTCATGGGCCGTAAACCCATACGACTCTGTCTTTCTATAAAGAAGAAATTTGGACACAGACATGTACACAGAGGGAAGATCAAGTGAAGACACAAGAAGAAGATGACTATCTACAAACCAAGGAGAGAAGTCTCAGAAGAAACTGCCCCTGTCAATATCTTGATCTCAGACCTCCAGCTTGAGAATTGAGAAAATAATTTTTTTTAAGTCATCCCCTTTGGTATACTTTGTTATGCAGCCTTAGAAAACAAATATAGTAAGTTTCTTTTATCCTAGGATAAATATCCAAGGGGGGAAGGGTGAATTACAAGTTAAGTATATTTTACTTTACAAGAAACTGCTGGGCCAGGTACAGTGGGGCACTTCTGTAATTCCAGCTGCTCTGCAGGAGGCTAAGGCAGGAGGATGGCAAGTTCAAAGGCAGCCAGACAGCCCTAGTGAGAAGGCTGTCTCAAAATAAAATAAAAAGCCTTGGGAATATAGCTTAGTGGGACAGCACTTCATGAGCATGTGTGAGGCCCTGGGTTCCATCTGTAATACTGTAAAAACAAACAAACAAACAAATAAATAAAAACAAAATTTGCCCACCTATTTTCCAGAGTGGTTATACAGTTTTGCATTCCCATTAGCATTGTATGAGAGTTCCAGTCGCTTTGTTTCCTTTTTTTTATTTTCCTCTTTCTTTCTTTCTTTCTTTTTTTTTGGTGTGTGGGGAGGTGATGCCTCACTATGTTGTCCAAGCTGACTTTGAAGTCCTGGGCTCAAGCGATCATTCTGCCTCAGTCTCCTGAGTGCCGGGGGTGGATCACAGGTGCATACCACCACACTCAGTTCTGCTCTGTTTTCTTGTCAGCACTTAGCATTGTCAATATTTTTTTTAAATTAATTATTCTGTTAGATGTGCTGTGGTTTCTCACCATGTTTTTATTTGAATCACCTTGGTGGTTTATGATGTTGAAACTTTTTTTATGTCTTCACCCTCATCTTCTCTTTGGGTTTTCTTGCCATTTTTTTCCCTGTCCTAGGGATTGAACCCAGGGGAGCTTTATCACTGAGTTACATCCCCAGTCCTTTTTATTTCTCATTTTGAGACTGGGCTTAACTAAATTGTCCAGACTGACCTTGAACTTTCATCATCCTACCTCAGTCTTCTGAGTCACTGAGATTAAAGGATGTGCTACCGTATCCAGCCCAATTTCTTAATAGAACCTTTTGTTTTTAAATTATTGGGTTTTGAGAATTATTTATATGTTCTAGCTGAAAAGTCCTTTGTCAGATATATGATTTGCAAATATTTTCTCCCAATCTGTCCCTTGCATTTTCATAATCTTATTTTGGTCTTATTATAGTACACAAATATCTATTTATTTATTTTTAAATGATTATTTTGCTCATTGGTTTTTATTTTTTGTTTATCAGTGCACTAGTACCTCACATATGCTAAGTAATTGCTCTTAACAGTGAGCTACACCTCCAGTCCCCAATACTTAATTTTAATGAAGTTCTTTTTGTGTTCTTTTTGTGTTATGTAAAAACTGTACCTAACCTTAGATCAAAAAAAATTTTTCTCCTATGTTATCTAAAAATTTTATAGCTTTCTACTTCCCTTTTAGATCCATGATGGATTTTGAATTAATATTCTGTATAAAGTTTGAGCATACACAAAGGAAGAATTTTACAGTAAATTCTGAGTTAATCAAAGGGTGTGATATCTTGGGTAGGTTTGACTTAAGTGGAAGACTTTGAAGAGAAACTAAAGCTCTCCCAAATGAGATTCAAGGGCTTCATGAATGTAGAGTGGAAAGAAAAACTACATAGTCTTTCTATATTCTGGGACTCTTCTACTCACCTGTTGGTGCCAATTGGTTGATTCACTTTGTTGGTAGGAAGCAGCATCTGAGCTTGCAATTTTCTGCTTTCTTTGGTTTCTTCTAACTTCTGGAGCCAGAAGTATAAATGCTCAGCTTCATGAAGAAGGGCTCTGGTCTTTGTATGATACTCTTACCACCAAATTCAGAGAATACCAAACAGGCACTGTATTCAATTATTCTTAGAGGCTTCCTACCCATCCTCCTGGAGTTTCTAGACTACTTTGTGCCTGTGTGTGGACTTCAGGGTTCCTTATCCAGTCCCCACAATTGCATTTGTAGTACAGTTTCTTGTAATGAATCCTGAGAGGACAGAGGGAAAGAGAGAGGGAGAGAGATTTCCCACTGGTTTTCACCTTGGTTAGCCCTGACTAACAGAGTTATACTTTTTCCATTAAATTGCTTTTGTGCTATTGTCAAAAATTAGAATAATGGATACCTGTAAGCCAAAGTCATTTCACCCCTTAGGTAACATCAATGGTTGAAAGCCATCAAGGAAGATGGATAGCTTGGAGCACTGGCAGAGTTAATAGGAAAGGTTTTCAGTTGTTGGTGAATTTTCTAAGAAACTTGATGATTTCAGCTGGAGATACAGGATAAGCTTGAATCTGGGTATAATTGCTGATTTTGTTCTGTTGGCACTTTTACCTTAGGTCAGGGCTCTACTATTTCCCTTGCTAAAATTTTTATTAATATTATTAAATGAAATATTTGGGAAACATTACCCTTAATATAATAACATTAAAATTTTGTTTGTGTAGAGGTTAAAATGAAAACTGAGAGCAAACATGCCACAATATTGATGGTGGCCATCTCTGGGGGCTTAGGTTATGGTTGAGATTTTCCTTGTTATATGCTTTCTGGTAATTTCTAAATTTTCTAAATTGGGTGTGGTGTTATGGGCTGAAACTTTGTGTCTCCCCACCCCCTAAGGTTATATGTTGAAATGCTAACCCATGATGCTACTATATTTGGAAATGGAGCCACTAAGGAAGGTTGATGAGGTCGTAGGATGGAGCCTTGATCCTGGAGGATTAGTGTCCTTATAAGTGGAGACACCAGGGAGCTCCTCTGCCCCTTTGTCATGTGAGGACACTGTGAGAAGAAACCATTCCTTATGAGAAATCCAACCTTGCAGGGATCTTGACCTTGGCCTCTATAGCCAGACTGAGAGAAAATAAACATCTATTGTTTAATCCACCCAGTCTCTCTCTACTTCTTCTTTTATAGCAACTGCAGCAGGACTAAGACATGGACTATTTTTGTAACAAGAATATAAAACAATAATACTTTAAGGGGGGGAAATGCCTGGTTTAAAAGGCAATGAAAACAAAAGTGCATGAACTTTTGCTAATTATGTAAGTTTCCAGGCTTTGCTAATTATATCCCAAATTCCTCAAAAGAAACATGCAAGACAAATTCTAAGTGGAGATGATGAGAAATATGTTATTTGTTTCTTCTTGTGTTTCTTGGAGAGTGCTGTTGCAAGTTTTCGTTGGAATTAACCAGCAGTAAAACTTAGGGCACATAATTTTACATTTGGTTAGGATTCAGCTAAGAGCTTTGCTTGCTCACAGGGTCCCTGTCTTCTTCCTGTCACACACACACTCTCTCACACACACATAGCAGTTTTAATCTTCCATACTAGGTTGATGCTACAATATAACATATTGTAAGATCAACACTCTATCTCCTTGATAATGTACAATAAATTGCAATCACATTAGATTCATAACATCACAGCTTTTCCATCCGTTTGGCTTCATGTCTGATTACTTTTCAAACGACTTCTGTGACAACAGATGATGTCGCCCGGGTGCCCTCCTCTTTCCTCTGCTGCACAGTCTTTTCTATTTTCCATGCTGGTGTTCATTTGATTTCGAGGGAGGAAAGTCCTAAAGTGCATCCTCTAAAGGAAAGCAGATGGTTAGTGGCGCAATTGTGGAAGGTGTGTGCTCTCATATTATCTTCCCTTATATATATATTTTGCCTCTGAGTTTCCATTTAACATTTTTCTGTTGTCAATATGTTTCATCTGTGGCAAAAGACTCCTAGCATGTGTTCATATTCTTTTTTTGTCTCTCTCTAGCCACTCTTGTTTCCTTGTCCTTAAACTCATTCAGATATTGTTGTGGGCAGTGACCAACATTTTTTCTATTAAGAGAAAATATGCTCTCTAGTAAGAGGTGAAATCACATATTTCAACCCAAAACTGTTCATTATAAGGAAGCATCTTTCTAAGACATAGATCAAAATAATTCATTGTTGCCACTTGTGTAGTTTACAGATGATGACCATATCATTTAAACAGAATTTCATGCTACTCTCTCCAGAAAGCATTTCAGGATTTGCTATTTTTCCCATGGTCCTTAGACTGGAGGTTATTGTGGAGATCAAATACCTCTGAATCTTTAATGGGCCAAGTAGGGTAAATAAACCTCTTAATTTAGGAACCCACATCATTAATATCATTAGGTAGCATATTAATAAAGTTGAGATGTGGAGTTTAGATTATTTGTGCATCACAAAGAGTGCCATTCTCCTGATGTATGAATTCTCCTAATATATAAGGTAGGCAACCACCTATCTTATAAATGTTCTTCATAAAGATGGTACTTCCCTAACTTGAGTGTTCATGAGAATCTTAGGATGTTAGAGCTAATAATTTCCTCAGAGATCCCTTGCCCTACCTCCTCATTTTATCTTGTTTTATGGACAGCAAACAGACACTAAGTGCCCTGAGATACTAAGTCCTTCCTTGACTGTCCTTCCTTGACCAGGGTTTTGAAGCTTGTTCTGGCCAATTTGGGAAGAGAACTTCAGTCCCCTGGTTCCTGATCCATTTATTTTGTAAAGTAGGATGAGTTGCACAACACCACACCCGCGATTTGAAATATTTTTTTCAATAATTGAATAAATTCCATTCTAAGAGACTCAACTCTTGGGTAAAGCAGGAAAAACTTAAATTTACCAAATGATATTATCTCAATCTCTCTTCTGACATAGTCTCTTTAAATAACTCCAATCTCTTTCAGGTAGATGTTTAACCTTTCTGATTTCTTCACCTTTTCCTGCTCCTTTCCAATTAAGCATCTGAATTTTAGTGGGGAGGGGAAGTCACCTACATGAACTTGGGTGGCTGGGACAGGGATCCCAGAGTGGTGTGCAGGAGGCCTTAGGCTGCCATCTTCACAGAGAAGGGAGGGTTGTTTTTCTCTCTCTCGTAGAGTCTGCTGGGCTCCTGTGATCATCTTGCCTTTGGAGGCATCACCTGGCACCAGCTGCTGAAGCTCTTGGATCTCAGTCATTCACCTCTTGTCACTGAAGTATTTTTGGGCCAACACCTGCTGCCTTGTCAGCACCTTTGTGTCCCTTCAATGGGGCTCAGGGTAACTCCTGGGGCCATTGTGGGCCATTCAAAAGCCTTTGGGAAACAGGCAATGGTCTCAGACTACCTGTGTCCCTCCACAGGATTTTATTGATTTTTTGTCATGTGTCTGTTGCTAGGAATGTAGAAAAAAGATACAGTGTGTGGCAAAGAAGGAAAGCAAACTACTGGAGACAACATTATATACTAATTCCCAAAGTGGGGTCTTACTCAAAGCACACTGAAAGTGGAAAAAGGCTACATGAACTTGCCTGGCTGGAATCAGAGGAAACTTCTAAGGGGAGATGGTGTGTCTCCTGTGGTATGCTGCCTTGGCTGTGGGCCAGTGATAACAAGAGGTTGAGAATGTTGTAGGTCCATACTCTTAAGGTTTAGCTATGAGGTGTCCCCGAAACCTCATGTCTGAGAATATGCAAGAATGTTCTGAGGTGAACTGATTCATTATGAGATTTGTGAACTAATCAGTGGATTAATCCACTGATATGGATTAACTGGGAGGTACCTGTAGGCAGATGGGGTGCAAGTGGAGAAGGTAGGTCACTGGGGCCTGTCTTTGGAGTATATATTTTGTCCCTGGCAAGTGGAGCTCTCTCTCTGCTTCCTGGTTGGCAAGTCTTGAGCTGCTATCCTCCACCATGCCCTTCCGTCATTATGTTCTACTTTACCTTAGGCCCAGAGCAAAGGAGTAGGTGATCTAAGGCCTGGGACCTGTGAAACCATGAGCCCCAAATAAGCTACATCATTCTTGTCATGTTTTTTGATCACTGTGATGAAAAGTTGACTAAAACACACACTCCTTAACAATGGCAATTGTAATGATGAAACATAGACAAGAGCTTACATTTTATAACACTCTCCAGCAACAAAGTGGTCCTTCACAAAACACTGATTTTCCTGATTTGTAGAGTGACACATATTCTTTAGGGTAGCATCCATCTAAAACTACAGGGCAAAAGATCACTCATTCATTTATTTATCCCATAATTATTTTTGAGTACTGTTATGTGTCTGATACAGCAGATACAGAAATGAAGAAGAAAGACGAGGTCCTGTCTCTATGAATTTGCATTCTGGGGAGGGGAACTAGTAAACAAATCAATGGGGAAGATAGATCCAAATGTCGATAAGTGCCATGAAGAAAATGAAAGAGGATGGTGTGCTACATTGTGATGGGGTGGACAGAGATGCTATGTAATTTAGACTTATTTTTAATAACAACATGATCAGGACCTAAATATGTTATGCTTTTCAACATAAGTGAGGGTGGGAAGAGTAAAACTAAGTGTGTAAGATGTCTTTTTCAAGAGATTTTCATTTATCTCAAAACTCTTGGATTTCTGTCTTTTGATAGATTCTGTAGGAAAACTCATTGGCTACTTTAGTAAAATGATAGTCTGACTCTTTGGTTTCTGTAATGTAAGGAGAATTTCCTGGCAAGAAAAGGCAGTTCCATTGCTGATTCTTGCTTCTCTTGGTGCATTTCTCTCTATGATATTGGTTTTAATGTAGTACCAATTTTCTTCTTATAGAAAAAGTGGACATAAATATTTTCCTTAATTTTCTTTTGGATAAATGATAATATCATGGTTTAATGTTTAATGAAGATTTTTCTTAAGGTCCAGAAAAATTTAAAACAAGGAATTCAACATAGAAAGGAACATGTAATAAATAATTCTGGTTGTCACTATGAAAATTAGTATGGAGATTCCTAAAAAGAACTAGGAATGAAAACACCATAGGACCCTGCAACTCCACTCTTTTTTTTTTAGTATGCAAAAGAACTAAAATCAGAATGCTATAGTGATACATGCATACATGTTTATAGCAGCACAAATCACAATAGCCAAGCTATGGAATCAGCCCCAGTGCCCACCAACAGATGAATGGATAAAGAAAATGTGGTATATATGTATGATGAAGTTCTATTCAGTGATAAAAAAGAATGAAATTATGTTGTTTTCTGGAAATGAATTGAATTGGAGAACATCAAGCTAAGTGAAAGAAGACAGACTCAAAAATGTCAATTGTCAAATGTTTTTTCTCATATGTGGAAGTTAGAGAGAAAAAAGAAATAAAAAGGGATCTCATGAAAATATAAGGGAGACCAGTATAGTAGAGGAAGGAGATCAGGGGGAGGAAGGAGGGAAGGGAAGGGGGAGGTACTGGGGAATGAAATCATTAAATTATGTGCAGGTATGAATATGTCACAACGAACCCCACTATTATGTATAATTAGAATAAACTAATAAAATCATAATAAAGAATTTGGGTTGTTTGGTGTGCCTATGCCTTGACACATTCTCACCTCACTGCTTTCCTGCTTTTAGCTAGAAGGTATCCTGCTTTCCACATGGCTCCCAGACCTACTTGGTGGCTTGGCAGTAGCTCTCATTCCTATACCATCTAGGAGTGTCTTCAAACCTTGCCTAAGTTTCATGCAGTAACAGATCAAGACAGCAAGAGCAAGTCACACAGGAAATCAAAGTCCATTTCCTTCCATCCCAGGTTTGCTTTACAGAGTCCCAGTTTCGATCCCAAGTCTTCTCTCTCCCTAAAGCAATTGACACAGTAATGCTCACTCCTTGATTGCAGGCCCCACCATCTCCCCAACTACTTGTGGAAGTTTTATCTTATGTGATTTCTGCAAAACAAACAAAAAAAAAAAAAAAAGAAAAGAAAAAGAAAATCCTCTGAAGATCCTCTGTAATCCAAGATTTTCACAAGGGACACAAAGAGTAGTAAGGTGGATTTCTGCTTTACATCTCTCAGTTTCTGAATGACGAAAACAAGATGCCTCTCTCTTTCCTTGACCTGTGCAATTTCCCACGTGGGATTTCCAGGCTATGGTGCAGCCCAATCTCTGAGAAGACCAGTTCAGCCCACCTTTATTTCTTCTCTCCTAAAGCTTGCTAAATTTTATGTAAATATCTTCCTGATCTTCTCAGGAACTTGCATAAGGAATATTTAGAATAAGGACACATATATCTGCTCAAGGACCAGCATGCAGACACAGCAAATCCACATAAACAAGAAACAAAAATTGCTCTGATTAAAACCTAAGTGCCTGTAAATATGACTGTAAAATATTGTGGAAATTCAATTTTTATTTTATTTTATTTTAAAAATAAGACAATATATTATAAAATTTACTCTTTTAAAGTGTATGAATTAATATTTTTAGTATATTTAAATGGTCGTGCAAACATCTCTGCCATCTAGTTCCAGAAATTTTTCTTTATCCTTAAAAGAAACTTCATATCCATTTGCCATTCCTCCCAAACCATGTCAAACCCTTGCCTATTTTCTGTCTCTATGGATTTACCTGCAAGGCACATTTCATGTAAATGGAATTGCAGAATTATACAAATTATCTTTTGTGTTTGGTTTCAATCTCTTTGCATAACATTTTCAAGATTCATCCACATACAGCATGATTTAGTGGTTCTTTATGACTGAATAATGTTCCATTGGATACGTACATATTTGCTCAGCCATTTCATTAATTGTGTATTCATTAATTGATGGGCATTGGGTTGTTTACACTTTGCTATTAAGAACATGTTGCTATGGAACTCACATAGAAGCCTTTGTTTGAACATTGTTGTCAATACTCTTAGTGGGTATAATATAGATAATATGCTCTCCATGAGTGGAATTGTTGGTTCTTATGCTAACTCTACGTTCTTTTGGAGGAACTACCAAAATTCCTCAGTTTCCCAAACTGTATCATTTTACATTCTCACTGGTAGGGTATGATGAAAGTGCCAATTTCCCCACATAAAGATTTGGGGAAACATTGCTATTGACCATCTTTTTGATTCTAGGTACCCTGATGGGTAATTCATTGTGATTGTGATTTGTACTTCCTATTAGGAATGATGGAATGTTGAATTTCTTCTCATGTACTTAATGGCCATTTTATAACTTCTTGTAGAAATGTCTATTCAGATCCTTTGCCAATTTTTTAGTTCAAATTATTTTATTCTATTGAGTTGTAATAGTTCTTTAAATAATCTGTATACTAGACTCTTGTCGGATAGATGATTTGCAAATGCCTTCTCCCATTCTGTGGGTTGCCTTTTCACTTTCTTGGTAGTGTCCTTTGAAGCACAAAAGTCTTACTTTTGGTGATGTCTCATTTGTCAATTTGTTTTTTTTTTTTTGGTTTGGTGACTTATGCTTTAGGTGTCATAGCTAAGAAGTTATATCCTAATCCAAATTCACAAAGATTTACACTTGGTATTTCTAAGAGTTTTGTAGTTGTAAATCTTATATGTAGGTCTTTGCTCCATTTGGAATTAATTTTCATATACGATGTGCTACAGGAGATCAACTTTATTCTATTGTATGTGGATATCCAGTTGTCACAGGACTATTTGTTGAAAATATTATTCTTTCTCCATTTCTTGGCATCCTTATCAAAAAACAATTGAAGATACAAATATGTGATGAACTACTTATCTCTTGTTATATTCAACACTCTGTGTTTGACTGTTAGTAGTTTGAATGTAGTGTGTCCAAGTGTGGATCTCTGAGTTTATCCTACCTCAATCATCAAGCTTCTTAGATGAAAATTAATTTTTTAAATTAAAATATGAAACATTTTCATCATTTTTTTCAATTATTCTTTCTGCCCTTTTTTTTTCTCTCTTGGAACTCCTATTATGCATATGCTGATACTCTCAATAGCAGATCTCTGAGGTTACATTGATGTTTCTTAACTTTTCTTCTTTCTGTTCCCTAGTCTGATAATCTCAGTTGACCTATATTCAAGTTTGGTAAATTTCCTTCTGAATGCTCAGATTTGCTGTTGAGCAGTGTTATGGTTTGAATATGAGATGTTTCCTAAAAGATCCTGTGTTAATGCAGGAATATTCAGAGGTAAAAAGATTAGGTTATGAAAGCTGTAACTTAATCAGCACATCTCAATGAATCAAATGTGTGGCAACTGAAGGCAGGTGAAGTGTGACTGGGGGAGATGGGTCACTAGGGGGATGCCCTGAGAGTGTTTGTCTTCTCTGCAGTCCCTTCCATTTTTCTCTCACTGTTTCTGGGGTGTGAGCAGAGCAGTATTCCTTTGCCAAACCCTTCCACCATGATGTTCTGCCTCGCCTTGGGCCCAGTTGACCATGAACTGAACCTCTGAAACCATGAACCAAAATAAACTTTTCCTCCTTGAAGTTGTCCTTGTCAGATATTTCATTCATAACAATGAAAAGTTATCACAGGCCGGGCGTGGTGGCACACGCCTGTAATCCAAGCGACTTGGGAGACTGAGTCAGGAGGATCACAAGTTCAAAGCCAGCCTCAGCAACTTAGCGAGGCCCTTAGCAACTCAGCGAGACCCAGTCTCTAAATAAAATACAAAATAGGGCTGGGGATGTGGCTCAGTGGCCGAGTGTCCCTAAATTCAATCCCTGGTTCCAAAAAAAAAAAAAAGTTATCACAAACAATCTAGTGGATTTTTCATTTCAGTTGTTCTATTTTTTGACAGTGGAATTTTTATTTGGTTCTTTTTTTGAAATTTTTTATTTGGTCTAAATTTGTACATAGTAGTAGAATGCATTTATACATTTTGATAAATCATACATAAATGGAGTGTAATTTCTCATTTTTCTGATTGTACATATTGTAGGATCATATCAGTCAGCAGTCATATATTTACATGAGGTAATAATGTCTGTTTCACTCTAGTGTCCTTGCTACCCCCAGACCCCTCCCCTCCCTTCATTCCCCTCTACCTAATATAAAGTAACTCTATTCTTCCCTAGCCTCACCCCTTTTATTGTGAATTAGCTTCCATATATTAGACAAAACATTTGGACTTTGATTCTTTGGGTTTGGTTCATTTCACTTAGCATGATATTCTCCAACTCCATCCATTTATCAGCAAATGCCATAATATCATTCTTCTTTAAAGCTGAGTAATATTCCATCGTGTGTGTGTGTGTGTGTGTGTGTGTGTGTGTGTGTATCTCACATTTTCTTTATCCATTCATCTGTTGAAGGGCACCTAGGTTGGTTCCATAGTTTAGCTATTGTCAGTTGAGCTGTTATAAACATTGATGTGAATGTGTCACTGTAGTAGATTGATTTTAAGTCCTTTGGGTATAAAACGAGGAGTGGGATAACTGGGTCAAATGGTGGTTCCATTCCAAGTTCTCTGAGGAGTCTTCCATAGTGCTTTCCATCATGGTTGCACCATTTTGCATTCCCACCAGCAATGTATGAGTGTACCTTTTCTCTACATCCTTGCCAACATATTCTGTTGCTTGTGTTTTTGATAATTGTCATTCTGATAGCCATTAGAGAAATGCAAATCATTTGGTTCTTTCAAAAGCTATTCCCTTTGTTGATATTTTCATTTGGTTGAGACATCATTTTCACAGTAACCTTCAGTTCTTTAGATATGATTCCTTTTAGTTTTTGAACATATTTAAAATGATTAACTTATAGTCCTTGGCCAATAATTCCATTGTCTGGGCTTCCTAAGGTAAAGTATCTATTAATTTTCTTTCATTTTTAAAATTTTTTCTGTGTATGGATCTTTTTGTTTTTTTATTTGTTTATCTCGTACATTTTTTAAAAATTGAAAACTAAACATTGTAAATGATATCATGTGGCAATTCTAGAAATCAGATTCTTCCTCTTCACTAAGTTTATTATTGTTGCTTTTCGTTGTTTAGTGACTTTTCTAAACTTATTAGGATCAGTCTGTATTCTTCAGTATAGTTACTAAAGTGTTGCTTGTTTAGTGGTTAGTAATGATTAAACAGAGATCTTAAATACCTGGAGCTAATAAATCTTCAGATTTTTCCAGGAGTCTCTGTGCACAGGATAGGACATGCCTTCAACACTCAATTAGTCTGTTGATAGCTCTGTCTTAGCCTTCACTTCCTGGTTGTGCAAATCTGAAGGCCATTCCAAAATAGAGCTCAGGAACTCTTCATATCTTCATTTATCATTCTCAAGTTCCAAACACCTCTGTGGCCCTATTGATTCCCTGGAATATGTCAGAACTGAGCTTTTCAAAGCCACTATGAACATCTCATTCTTTTCCTTTCAAACTTTTTGGTTAGATTATTCTTTGCCCTCTCAGTTATCCACCACCCCAGGCAGCTATGAAGTTAAAAAATTAACAAAATTGTTTTCTACAAATGCCTCCAGGGAAAAGGCTTTTCATAATGGTTGAGCTCTGAGCCAAGACAAATAAAGACAACTCTTGCTTATGGCATCTTCTAGAGAACCACTAGACAGGTTAAATAATGACAGTTCTCTGGGAAGGAGGCTTTGGATATGTTCCAGCCTCATTCTGCACATGGAGGCAGCTGCCAGGCTGTTGGTTTTCAAGGCTATTCCAGAAATGGAGGAATAGGGATGAGAACAGAACAAGTCAGAGTGCCACCGTGCTCACTGTTCTTCCTGAGATTCAGCCATTTTTTTTGCATAAATGCTCTCTGGATTGCTGTAAGCTTTTGATTAATTTCCGGAGTTTTGAACAAAGTTGATGCTTACAATTTTTTGCCAGTTTTCTGGCGCTTTTATGAATCAGAAATTTTAAAGTTCATTTTTATATAATTTTCTCAAGTATTCTGTCCCAATTTTTGATCAATGATTCAGTACATAGACCTTGGGTTTGTTAACTTGAAAATATTTATAAAGCAAATTTTTCCCCCAAATACTTAGGGATTGTCTACAAAAATCAGACACTAAAAATACAGAGAAATGATCAAGTATATTTTTACTTTTATATACAGGTTGAAGTGCATTATCATTTTTTGTAGATCAAAAGGTATAGTATTGATAATTTCTTAGCATTTAAACCATTATTCTCTAAAGTCTTACTTTCTCATTCTGTTTTTCCCCTTTGTGAAGAACAACCTTTTAAGGAAACTTCCAAAGAATGTGGAGGATCTCATATAACTTTATTAAATTATTTCTTCAAAAGCACTAGAGGAAAGTGCATCTTAACTGCCATTGTATAGAAAATAGCATTTATTCAGCAGTGGTCAAGCGTTCTCTATATACACTCACAAAACATGGCAATTTCTACTGGAGCATGCATTTAACTCTGCAGACAGATATAGTAACACTTCAGTACCAAACAAGGGTCAAATAATAAAAGCAATGAATGAATGAGCATGTGGGAGACAGATTAACTCTGTGTAGAAGATTATGAAAGGTTTCATAAAGACTGTACCATTTCAATTGGGTCTTAAAGAAAAGCAGTGGTTTCTTTAACAAAGCAAGTGAAGCAAAACAGGATGGCAGGTGAAAAGCCACCCAGTTGTGAGAGGTTTGGCTATTTATATAAGACAGAGGTAACTGGGCATAACATACAATTTTCTCTTGTGTTTGTTTTATTTTTGTAAAAGTTGACATTTTTGCTTTCCATCTGCAAAATGTGCATATTTTATTTCATAATTTTTTTTATTCGTGGTACTAGGAATTTAAACCAGGATTGCACTTCTAAGCTGCATGCTCAGCCCCTCTTTGTTTTAAATTTTATTTTGAGACAGGGTCTCTCTATGTTGCTGAGGGTGGCCTCTATCTTGGGATCCTTCTGCCTCAGCCTCCAGAGATGCTGGGAGTACAGGTGTGTGCCACTGCACCTGGCTTCATTATTTTAAAAGTCTCGGACAGACTGCTTTTTCTGAACACAAATTGTTACATATTGGCTCAGGATCACTTACATGCTTGTTTGTTTTACTACATCTGTTGCCAATAATATTGAGGAGGAATAAAAAGAAAACCTACGGGAAGAATTCATTTAATTTTTATTGATCATTTTATATTTTAAGAATTTCATCTGGCAAAGTGACAATATACATAGAACCTGCCCTGAAAGTCTTTGTTGAATGGAGAAGAATGACTCAGTACTTCAAGGTCATTGTTAAAAAACACATGTGCTTTAGAGTAGTTGTTAAACCCAGCTACACATTAGAAACACCTGGGGAGATTTTTGAAAATACAGATCTTTAGGCACCATTTCAGACTTAGAGCATGGGAATGTGAAGGTTTCTTTTTTTTTTTTATTTGACTGTTATTTTGAAAATATCCAGTGATTTTCATACTCAGTGGTGATGATACATTCAAGCCAAATTCATCAATGCAACTATAAGTGAATGAATATAGTTTTACTAAAAAACTTACACTGTGTAAGAAGTATTTTCTTAATCCACTTGCAAAGGTACAGGAGAAGGGAATTTAAAGAGTTAATGAAGCAGGAGTGTATTATTCATTTGTCTGTAAAGAGAAAAAGCCATAACTACAATATTATCAACAGAAATCAGTCTCTCAGAAGTCCATAAATTTATGGTTTAATGATCATAACTCAATAATGAAATCAGCCATAAAACTGTGACTATCTTCCAGATTAACAAAACATGCATTTGTTTTGACTCTAAGCATGCTATCATTTTATTGAATAGGCTAAAGTCAGCGAAGGAATAATCAGGAGTGGGTTTTATTTCTCTCCATTACTGCCTTCAGACATTGTCTGATAAATTTCCCTTCTCTCTGAGACCTGAGGCAAAAGTTCAGAGTCAGAGACTTAATTTGCCAAGTACCAGATGGAGCCAGTTGCCTCTCTAGTGCCACCAGTAGAGGGAGTGTCCTCCCACGTTTGGCAGCACAGCCCTGCAGGCAACAGGACCCTTCCACGCAGAGGGGTCCTTTGCAACCATCTTCCTGTTTGCCATGAGAACTTTGTAACTTCCTACTTATCTTCAGACACCATGTTGGGGAAGAGACATGAGAAATGTAAAACCTGAAGTACTGAACATTTTCAAAGCTACAAAACTGGACCCAATCCCAGATAATACTAATGAAAATAGAAGTGTGTGTGTTGGGGTTTGAGAGAGGAGGGAGGGGAGTAGTGAGAAGATAGGAAAAGTCTGCATTAAAAATCACTTTCTCCAGTGGGGGTAAGGAAAAAGTGACACATTTTTAGTCATTTAATTATTTTCCCATTAAAATGTACACACGTTATAAAGTTATTAGGGATAATTTGGAAAATACAGTGTAACACAGACCTGGGCTTTACCTACCAGATATTCATCTCCCTACATTCTGCCTAATAGGAATCTTATTTCAGCTTCTGTTTTTAGTTTTCAGTAATTTTATTGAAGTGTCATTTTTTTTTAAAACTCTATACTGTTGGGATTCATGGAGCTTCTTGAATAAGTATGAGTTAATATTACAGATTGTTTAAACCAAAGGGATACACGTGCACACACACACATACACACACATACTCTTGAAAGAAAGAATTATAGCAGGAAAAGGATACAAAGCAGAGCAGGGGCAAGAAAGTATAAATCAGCATAAAGGAGGTCCTTAATACCCATACCCAGGTTTCAGAGGTCTTCCCTCTGGAGTGTTGTGCAAAATTCCTTTGGCCTATAACTACATTAATCCTTATTCTACTCTGGTGTGGCGAAGGATCTGTACCCTGGCTCCAGGGACCCCTGGTAATATATGTAGTATTTCAATAGAACAATTGAGAGTCAGAATGCAATTACACATTGTGGATTAGTGCAACTTTGGAAAATTCTAAATCATTAATTCTTCATATATTGTTTTTGTCCATTTTATCTTAACTTTTTTCTTTTTGGAGACTCTATTTCTGAATGGTGGACTTCCCCCCTGTGTTCCACTTATCTCTTATGTTCTTGTCTGTATTTCCTTCTCTAAACTATAGCTTTCAGTGTCATACTTTGGTTAATGATGGGGATTCATCTTGAAAAATGTGTTGTTAGGTGATTTTGTCATTGTGTTAGCATCATAGAATGTATTTAAATTAAGATGGCTACAACTTCATTGGGAAATATGATTTATGGGACTACTGTGGTATATGCAGTTCATCACTGACCAAAATATCATTATGTGGTGCATGACTATATGTAAGTGGTTATTAAATGGCTATCTCCTCATATATGCATTCTTATTTCTCAACATCTTCTCTGGTGGGTCTGATCTGCTGAAAATTCTCAATTTCATGTTTTTTATAGAATTTTAATTCAATTTTCAATTGAAATTCCTGAAATTCTCCATCATTGAACACATTAATCACAGTTACTTTTAAATACTTATTTATTATGCCATAAATTGAATCCTCCATGAATTTGTTTCTATTGTTTATTTTTTCTTTTTGCCCTTGTAAGTTTTGGTTAAATGTCAGACATTGTGTATGAAATACATGTGAAGGTTCTGAATGGTGATATCTTCCTCCCAAGAGAGTTCCTCTCACAGGCAGATGGGGAGGGGCAGATCACATCAGTCCAGTCAGGTACTAAGTGGATTCAAGGATCAAGTGCAGCTTTTGTATGTCTCCATTTTTCCAGTTTGCATTTGTTCTGATTCTCTAGTTTTCTAGAAATTGCAATTGGGCACCTTGTCCTTGAGTCCTGAACTCCAATTTTTATTTCCTCAAAACTGTGATGAGACTTCTGTACTCTTCAACAGCTTTCTTCTCAGCTCCGTTTCCTGTTCATCTTAAGAATTCTGCTAATGTTGGGAGAGAAAACCACCAGGTGTCAGGTTGACTGTTCTAAGATCCCTTTTTATCAGGATCTTGGCCTCTGAAGTCTTGACTCTCTTATCACAAATGACTCCAATTTTTGCTCTTCAGTTCTGTGAAACTGACAAAAGTTCTGAGAACTTTTTATCCCTTGTTGCCATAGACCTGTTCCTCGATTCTCAAACTCTCTGCTATCAAGAATCTGCAAAGTTCTAAACTGAAAATCCAGCTCATTCATTGCAGTGGTTCCTTTTTTGTTATAATTTTGGCTTCTTATAACCTGATTGTCCTAACAGTTCATCGATATCTTCAAACAGACATATCAACTTTAAAAATCCATCTTTTCTCAGGATGGAGCATAAGTTTGCACCTAGGAACTCTATCCTAGACAGAAGCAGCAACTGATTCAAAGGTTTCTTTGTAATTGTTTTTTTTGGTATTTACCAGGAGGAGGTTAGAATTTGGGTGGGAGAAATAGAAAGATTTTGCTTGGTTGAACTTAGAGTAAATGAAGAAATTCCATGTTTCTCTGCTTCCAGGTTGCAGTGCAATAAACAGATTGCCGTGCAATAAACAGATTGCCATAATCTACTGTGTGCACATATATACTATGTGCAAATTTCTTATAATACGGGTGATACATACTGCATAAAATTGGGTAATACATTTAGAGAACATCAGTTCTCAGAACTATCCACTGTTAATGTTTGGATATAACCTTTTCTTCAGTTTGTTCTTATACAGTGTACTTACACTGTTGAAATTATGCCCTATCAACTTACTTTAAATCGTGTTTGCTATAGACAAGTTAATAGCCTTTCAATGGGAAAGAATATGAAATTTTATGGACTAAAATTTTACTAGCAATTTTTCAGTTAAAAATATCCATGGTTAATGAGAACACCTATTAATGACTTCTAAATAGGCGTGAATACTTATGCAAGTACCTTTGTTATAAAAATGGCCATCATTCTGTAATTTTATTTTTGTGAAGAAAGCAAAAAAACCCAATACTTTTTATTTAGTGATTATTATTATTTAGCAGTGACCCACTGAAGAGAATTTCATCAACTTTTAGCAAGTGCTCAGTGATTACATATGATATGCCTGCATTGTGGGGTGATGGCTGTGGCTAAAGGAAACCATTGTTTAATTTTTGTAAAGGATAAAAGCACAAATATACCTAAGGGAACAATGGAAAATGTTAGCATTGACTCAGAATTAACCAAGTGAATATATGTTGAAGAATTATTTGAATAAATTTTTTTTTTTTTTTTTTTTTGGTACCAGGGATTGAACCCAGTGGCATTTAACACATCCCCAGACTTTTTTATTTTTTTATTTTGAGAAAGAGTCTTGCTAAGTTGACAAGGTTGGCTTTGAACTTGCAATTCTCCTGCCTCAGCCTTCTGAGCTGGTGGGATTACAGAAATATGTCACCATGCCAGTGTCAATAAAATCTTAAGTGTAAGCAATATTCAAATTTAGTATTAGAATTAAAAATGGATGTTATATATACGGTCTCAATAAGAAGAGAAAATGCAAGTAAATGAAATAGAAAACAGTAAGTATTAAAAATGCAAAAAGGGTAAAAGCATATGAGAAAAGGAGTCAGACATGGGAATGAATATAATGGGACAATAGGTAAAAATAGGTGAAGCTTGTCTACAAAAAGACAAAGTTTCTTTGCTTAAAGAGCAAAATCTAATAGTATCTTCCTCACAGGAGAGAATATTCATCTAAAATAAAGTGACACAGCATGTTTGCAATAAAGGCTTGCCAAAAGTAAGTTAGGTAAATGCAAGTGAAAATCGGCATATGTGAAAGATAACATTTACAGAAAACGGTGTTAAACAGGACAGTGAATATTATTTCATAATAAAGAATAAAATTCATGATAAATGAAGCATCATGAACCTTTATTCTGCAAATAAGATTACACTGAAACAGAGAAAGGAAAAATGTCGTGCGAACAAGGATAATTTGACAGAAATGCAATAACTAGAGATCCTCTAAAACCTCTCTGACTCATTGCCAAATAAAGTAGACAAATAAGTCTGGATTGAGAGTGTATAAATGACTTTGGATGCTACAACACAATGGGACAATGCCTCCAAATTATTTTCAATATATAATTGTCTATCCAGCCAAATTACCAATCGAGTCTAAAATAGACACTCAAACACTCAGCACATTTTCTTTTCACGCTTTTATTCTCAGGAGGCCACGGGTGCACGTGCTTCAGCAAAATGACAGAGAAATCCAGTAGGCTGACTTTATAAATAATGTAACTGTGGACTCTGCAAAGAGGAAACATATTTGAGTTGCTGTGGGATACTTGGGAAAAAATTTTTGGATTATATTGAAAGTCTTGAAATGATTCCCAGATTAGAAACAACAAAGAACACAGTTTGTGATCATAATGTAATAAGTCTATAAGTAACTAAAGAATTTTAAAACTTTTGAACTTTAAAATAATAATAATAATAAATTGTTAATGGATAGCTCTTAGGTCAAAGAGAAATCAAAACTTCATTTACAGACCATTTAGAAATAAGTGACACAGCAGTACACGTAGCCTTAAATGTTCTATCATTAAACAAAAGAGAATGAAAGTAAATTATTAACACATTTTACTGAAGAAATTATGAGAAAGGCAATAAAAAACCTTAGAAATGTAAGAGAAGTAACAATGATTTAAGCTAATTAGAAAATGAAAATAAAAAACAAAATGAATATTTATATGTATTTAATGTAGGATTTAGTTACTTAGAACATTGAACAAAACCTCTGACAGAGCAAATAAAAAGTGGGCAATAACTGGACACAAGAAATATAATATGCAGAAAGGATGAAAATATATTAAATAGTGTCAGAGGTTGGACCAAATATAATGAAATGATAAAAATAGGAAAAAAACTCATCTATGAAAAAATAAAGTTTCTTTTTAAAAAATATTATAACATAAGACTATATATAGTGCTTCAATAAACAGTTCAAAAATGTTGAAGAAATAGATTTTCTAGGGAAATATTAATGAGCAAAATGGAATCAAAGGAATATAATCTAAATGGAATAGGATGAAAAATACTGTCAATGTAGCTAGTGTTACAAAAGGCATTAGGCCTAAATGATACAATGGTTAATTTTATCAAATGATTAAAGAAAATTCTTTTCATATAGTGTTTAAAAATGTTCCAGGTTAAATAAAGTTGAATACATATATGTGAATCTGCTTCTCCAAATCCCAACACATTGATATTAAGGAATACTAATAAAGAGGTAGAAAACCTGCAGGGATAAGGAGAAAGAACAGCAATGGAAAGGATTTAGAAGATTGCTACAGAAGGTCAAGTGTATTGGCAGAGCAGAGGAAAGCTGAAATTTTAAGACGTGTGAAGGAGGAAAGTTAAGTGAGGGTCAGGGTTTCGCTCATCAGAACTCAGAAATGACTCAGCATCCTGGAAGAGAGTATGAAATTTGGTGCCGAATACTCACTGACTGGTCGAAAGTTCATAGAATAATTTTAGTGGCTTCATGGGTACCTAACCGTCAGTTGTAACTGACTTACTACCTCATTAGACAACAAATCATGTCCTAAGGAGAAACAAACCCGGGGACACTCTGGAATCAAGAATACTGGGAATGGAGAGGGACTGGAAAGAGATACTGTAGCTAAAAACAAATCAAGTGTGTATCTGTGGGGTCTCCAATCTCCTTTGTTCATCACCTATGTCACAGTGTGCACACAGTTGGGCAAAAACCGCCCTCCACTCCTCACACAGGAGAGTGCAGGATTATCCTTTGGAGAAGCTGAACAACTCCAGAGAAAGAGCCTACATGCATTATATTAAGAGAATGTCAATGAAAATTCTGGAATGCGGGCCATTGCATTGTAGACTGCCACTCAGTAAGCCTGCCAGAGCCTACAGAGCTTGCAATCCACTTTTTATTGCCTCAATTATCAAGGATGAGACAGGCATGGGTATCAGATACTTGGGGGGTGCTTTTAACATTAAAGACGGAATAGTACAAACACACACAAAAACATAAGGAGAAAGAATCTTAGAGGAAATAAAAACATCAGGGAATGGAAGGAAACTGTGCTGTTCTCTCAAAGCATATAGCAGTCATTTATATGGTTAGAGATAGGAGAAAAAATTATGTGAAAAACATTGCATTCATAAACATAAGATGTTTTTCAAAGGGAACCATTAGAGATCCTCTAAAACCTCTCTGACTCATTACCACATAAAGTAGACAAATATAGGATGTAGGGACTTTCTTAGAAATTAGGAATTTCAAATTTGTAGGAATTTCAAATTTGTAGGAATTTCAAATAGACTCTTCCCACCAAATTAATTGCATTGTTACAAGCTAAATGAAGGAACTTTCTCAGAAATTAGAACACAAGCCAAAAAAATAAAAAAAAAAAAGGAAAAATGACAACAGGATAAGAAAGATAAAATTTGTGGAATCAGTGCAGAAGATCCAATCTTCATAAAAAAGGCAATTTAAGGAGAGACAACTGACAACACTGTAAAAAAAATAATATGGAGAAAAATTTCCAGAAGCAAAGATTTCTAGTCTTCAATAGTCAGGACCCAAGTATCCAATTTTGGAAATGGAAAAAGAGCACCCTGAGGGCTGTATGGTATGTCACCATGACATTTTATAATACTGGTGGTAAAGAGAAAAATCTTAGGCTCCATGTGAAGAGAAAAGAAAGAATCATATACAAATGAATGATAATCAGACAGCCCTGAAGCCCTGAAGCTTTCAAAACTAAAACAATGATATCAAGCAACATTTTCACATTTGAGCGAAAATTACTTTGAGGGGATAATTGCACACCCAGACAGCCTACCAATCTAGGGGTAAAACAGGAAAATACTCAAAAATTCATGTCTGAGAAACCCCATTTTCAGGGGTTATTGAGACATTCTAAATTCTTTAGAAACATCAGGGGGAAAACCAAGCAGAAGGAAACAAGATAAGAAGCGGGGCACTAATCCCTAAGGATTGATGAAGGAAGTCTGCAGGCCCACCGGGCCCACAAAGAAATGCAGGGGTCTTTATTTAAGCATTTGGAAAAAAATTATTGATAGATCAATAAGAAACTGAAAAAACAGTGGAAAGCATAGAGAAAGCTATGCCAAAGGCAAAAGAAAAGTTATTGGTAAAAGAAAACATTGTATTAGAAAATTAGCATAGTCAAAGAATACTCTATCTCAGTTATAAACAATAGGTAAACATTAATTATTTAACCAACTAATTTTGCTAAAATTAGGTTCAGAGTTTAAGGGAGGGGATGAAACAACATATAAACAGTTTTATAGAAATGTGAAGGTAAATATCAGAAAAAAAAAAGACTAAGATAGCTGAAAGTAGGAATGGAACTAAGTTGTATGAAGATGTCTGGGCTGAATCCTGCTTTGTTCCACTAGAAACCCTTTAGTGAAGTTTTTTTTTTTTTTTTTTTCTTCTATGGCTTAAGCATACATGCATTATTTGATAAAGATAAAAATAACTTCAAGGAGGGAAATGAATGGATAATGTTGTAGAATGTTGAAGAGGAGGAATACTTCCTAACTAATTTTATAGTGGTAACCTCTCAGTTAAAAACTCAAAAATGGAAGCATACAGTAGATAATTCCAATTAAAATGGTAAAATGCAATAGGTTATTACACATAAATGTGAGTCCTAAAAATATTTTAAAACATACAATTCATAAAGTCTTGCTGATGACCAAGATGAGTTTAATGCAGGGAGCAAGGAGGGATTAACATGGTGAAAGAAAGAAGAAAACAGTACACAGTTGTTCCTTAATAGACACTGGCTAAAATTAAAGGCCCTTTACAGAGTAAAAGGAAATTCCTTGGAAAAGAAAGATGTTACCTTGATATGACAAGAACATCTGAAATAAGCATCATTCTTTTTTTTATTACACACTAGAAGAAGTACCTATGATTAGGCACAAATGACTATAATTATCTCTATTGTTGTGGACGTTTTGAGTGAAACAATAAGGCAAAGAAAGACATAAATGATGTAAATACTGGAAAGAGAGCAAATTATTTTTATTTGCAAATGGTATGTTGTCTACCTGTAAAGCACATGAAAATAAATTAAAAAGCTATTAGAATTGCAAAGAGAGTTTCTTAAGATGATCTGTTATAAAATAAATATATGGAAGCTAATGACTTTTTATATCAACAATAACTAGTTAGAAATTATGGTGGCTGTAAAACCTCCTAATTACAACAGCAAAATAAAAAATACATAAAATTAAATTGAAAATAAATGCAGAGAAGTTATTTAAAGAGATACATCAAAATTTTGGGGAGGATCGAGTCTGGTTTTACGTGACATCAAAAATAAAATTAGCAATGACTTGAAAGAGCAGTTCTCAACCCTTTTGACTTCAGTGTGCTCAAGGATTCCAGGATAGATGGAGGAGATGCATATGGTCTTTTCTAGGGCTGTTATAACAAATTACCACAGACGGCATGACCTGAAAGGACAGACATTTCTCTCACAGACCTGGCATCAAGGGCCACATTCTCTCTGAATTTGGTCCTCAACTCTTCCAGCTCCTGGTGACTCTGGGTCTTCCTTACTTGTGGACTCTTCTCTCCAATCTCTGCCTTGAAGGTCACACTCCTCTGTTTCTCTTTGTCTCTTTCATGAAGACACTTGTGATGGCATTCAGGCCTGTCTAGAAGGGGATCTCCTCAAGATTCTTAACCTAATCAGATCTGTAGTGACCCTTTCCCCCCAAATAAGTAACATTTATAAATTTCAGGGATTAGCACTTGATGACTTAATTAAATAGGGTTTATCTTTGGGTAGCCATCATACAACCTACTACAAAAATCTGCTGTGGAAAAATTGGAAATGCATACAAGTTTAAAGAATATATTGTCCATTCAGAACATACAATAACTCTTAGGTACCCACTGTTAAAATGTGTATATTTATATATCTGTGAAGGTGTATACACATTTTAAAAAAACCTATTGAATACTTAACTAGATGAAGTGGAAAATTCCAACTGAAAAAATCATAAGATTTTTATTTTAAATTTATTTAATCCAAGCTAAAATAGCAATGACACATTAGTTTTTGGAGGGGAGTTCTTCACATGGGAACTTGGCAAGATTTTTCTTAGTCTAAGAAATGGAGAAAATGCAAATAACAAAAAAAATTGATTATAGATGATTAGAGGATAATTTCTCTACTGGACATTAAAATATATCCTAAAATTAAAATAATTGACAAAATGTCACATTGGTACAGAAATGGATGAATTAATCTTAATGGACCCAATTAGGGAATCCAGAAAGAGATTATGCGTACACATACAAACACACCTTTATCCTCTCTCCTTCCTTTACCTCTCCTCTCTTTCTTTCTTCCTATTTCACACAAATACACACACCTTTATATCTATCCATCCCCTTTTCTATATTTGTTTCCTGATTTGTTCTAACAAGCTATCACAAAATTAATGACTTAAAACAATATAAATTTATTATTTTATGGCTGCAAGAAGTTTAAGATGAGTCAGGAGGCCTGTGCTCATTCTGGGGGCTCTAGGAAAGATTCGATTTCCCTGCCTTTTCCACCTCTTACAGACCAGCTGCATTCTTTGCCTCCTGACTCCTTCCTCCACCTTCAGAGCCATTAGCATGCATCCCCAAATCAGCTTCTTTCTCTGACCTCTTCTCTCATGGCCTAATCCTTCCTTCCTTTTAAAATAAGGAAAATGCCAATTATACTGGGCTCATTTTGATCGTAATGGTTAATTTTATGTGTCAATTTGACTGTACTGTAATTCCTACTAATTCAATCAAGGATGATTTAGGTGTTGCTGTTAAGGCATTTTGTAGATGAATTAAAGTCCATAAACAGTTGACTTTAAGTGAGGGGGATGAATTATCCTAGATAATCTATATGAATTTAATTCAATATAGGAGAAGACTTTTCCTGATGAAGAAAAATCCCACATTTGGGCATCCTGTGTACAGAATTTCAGGCTGAACTTCCTGACAGTTTGCCTTATGGATTTCCAACTGCTTTTGCCAGCTGCCTCAATTGCGCAAAAAATTCCTGGCAATAGTCTTCAATATATATCACTTACTGCCTCTGTTCTCTGGCTAAACCCTGACTCATACATGGGTACTTCAGGAGAGTCTTCCAAACTCAAGATCCCTCACTTATTTCCTTTTCCATATAAGGTTTATATTAACAGGCTCCAGGGATTAGATTGTGGATATCTTTGAGTGGGCATTATTCAGCCTACAGCAACATATCTGATAAGAATTTCTAATGTCTTTTGTTTTTAAAGCAAAAATTAAAGACACAACCTCTAAAGGCAAGGTTTAATGAAACATCTATGTAAAAATATAACTTACTAATGAGCTAAAGAGATAAATAAAAATAAAATGTTTAAGTAAAACACTCCAGTTAAAGATAAAATGCAATGGCCAAACAAGAAAACATTTTCTAAAAAAATCTGAACCATATATAATAAAATTTTGATAACATTGAAATATAAAAAGTTTTCTAAAGCAACGAAAAAAGTGCAAACTGACCAGTAGAAAAGTAAACAAAGTTTACCGCACATGATTCAACAAAAAGCAAGAAAATGGTCTATGTGAAAATGATACATATTCAGCTTTATTTAGAAACAAACTCAAACAATTATGAGATCCTACTTTTCAACTTACCTGAAAAAATTTATTTATTTATTTATTTATTTATTTTTTAACTGCTTCTTTTTTTAAAATTTTATTTATTTATTTTTTTCATTTAATTTTGATCCATTGAACACAAATGGAGTACAGCTATTGTTTCTCTGGTTGTACACAAAGTAGAGTCACACCATCTGTGCATTCATACATGAACACAGAGCAATGATGTCTGTCTCATTCTGTTATTATTCTTACCCCCCCAGCCCAACCCCACCCCTCCCTTCCCTCTATGCTATCAATCCTTCCTCCTTAAGATTTCATCTTACCCCAAATAGAATGTTTTTTATTAAGAATACAGGCAACAACAGGTGTTGGCGAGGATGTGGGGAAAAGGGTACACTCACACATTGCTGGTAGGATTGTGAGTTGGTGCAGCCACTCTGGAAAGCAGTGTGGAGATTCTTTAGAAAACTTGGAATGGATCTACCATTTGACCCAGCTATCCCACTCCTTGGCCTATACCCAAAGGACTTAAAATCAGATTACTACAGTGATGCAGCCACATCAATGTTCATAGCCTCTCAATTCACAATAGCTAGATTATGGAACCAACCTAGATGCCCTTCAGTAGATGAATGGATAAAGAAACTGTGGTATATATACTCAATGGAATATTACTCAACCATAAAGAAGAATAAAATTATGACATTTGTAGGTAAATGGATGATGTTGGAGACTGTCATGCTAAGTGAGATTAGCCAATCCCCAAAATCCAAAGGCTGAATGATCTCTCTGATAAGTGAATGATGATGCATAATGTGGGGTGGAAGGGAGGCAAGAATGGAGGAAGGATTGATAGTACTGAAAAAATTTAATAACATTTAGTATTGGCAACATATTTGGAATGTTGTTGGTTTTGCAATTTTGCCAGATGTTTCAAATTCCTTAAACTTGATCTAGTCCTTTACCTTCCCAGGACTATTGCAAGGAAATAAGAGGTGAACGAGGTTTCTGTTTTGTTTTTCCCTTAGAAGGATGTTTCTCATTTACTCTTTTGTTAACTTTATTCTTTCCCATGACTTTTTTATTTCAATTTTTAAAAAATTTTTACAGACTGCATTTTGATTCATTGTACACAAATGGGGTGCAACTCTTCATTTCTATGGTTGTGCATGATACAGATTCACACCTTCATATAATCATACTTTTACATAGGGTAATGATGTCTGTCTCATTCCACCATTTTTCATACCCCCGCCCCCTCCCCCTCTCATTTCCCTCTATCCCATGACTTTCAATACCATTTATGCTGATAATTTTGAGGCCAGGTCTGAATTTTAATCTACAAGTCTGGGTGACATCTGATAGATACTTCACACTTAACATGTCCAGACTGTATTTTTTTAAACATTTTTTATTTTTTTAGTTGTAGATGGACACAATACCTTTATGTATGTATGTATTTATTTACTTATTTATTTTTATGTGGTGCTGAGAATTGAACTCAGTGCCTCACACTAACTAGGTAAGTGCTCTACAACTGAGCACAATCCCAGCCCCAGACTGTACTTCTAACATCTCATCTCATAAATCTCCCCTACCTGAAATTTTCCCCAGTTCAGGACATGGAAATTCCAGTTTTCAGGCTGAAACTGATGGAGTAATTCTTTGTATTATTTTTTTATTCTGGGGGGCGGTGGACCAGGGATTGGATCCAGGGGCATTTAACCACTGAACTACATCCCCAGCCCTTTTTTATTTTTTTATTTTGAGACAGGCTCTCACTAAGTTGCTTAGGGCCTCACTAAATTACGGAGGCTAGCCTTGAACTTGCGATTCTCTTGTCTCAGCCTCCCAAGCCCCTGGCCCTACAGGCATGCGCCACTGCACCCAGCTATAGTCATACTTAACTCCTCGTTTACCTTTTTTTCTCATTCTGTAGCCACTCTGTCAGCAAGTATCATAGGCTACACATTTCTAAGGTGTCAACAATCTGATTTTTTACATCCCTTCCATTGGTACCACCTGAATCTAAACCATCATCATTTCTGGCCCGATTGAATGCAACAACCTCCTGTGGGGTGGTTTTCTTGCTTCCATGTGTGTTCGCGTCTTCACAATCCAACACTTTCTGAAACATAAATGTCACTTTTTTGCTCAAAATGGTCACAAAAAGTCAAAGACCTTATAATCATGGCCTACAGGAAAGGCTACTCTCTAATTTATTACCCAAACTAGCGCATGTTTAGGAATCAAAGAGGAGCTGGGTGCCATGGTGCGCCCATAATCCCAGCTGCTTGGGAGGTTGAGGCAGGAGGATCACAAGTTCAAAACCAGCCCCAGCAATTTAGCAAGGACTAAGTAACTCAGCTAGACCCTGTCTCAAAAAAAAAAAAAAAAAAAAATATATATATATATATATATATATATATATAAAAAAGGGGTGGGGATGTGACTCAGTGGTTGAGCATCCCTGGGTTATAGCTGTGTTAGGAAAACAGGTGCAGACCCTCCCTCCATCCTCACCTCTCTGACCTTGTCTTTTAGCACTCTTTCTTTTGCTTATTCTGTGCAGCCACTCTGGCCCTCTCAACCTGCCCAGAAACTCTGCCTAAGGGCCTTTGCACTTGCTGTTCATTCTTTCTGGAATGCTATTTCCTTAAATATTCACAGATCACTTCTTTACCTCCTGCAGGCCTCTTACAAATGTTTCTTCCTCAGTGACACCTTCTCTGGCATCCCTTTTCATATCAGGCTTGCTCACTCTCTTTCTTCTCCACCTCTTATTGTTCTTCTTAGCACTATCTAATATACCATATATTTTGTTTATTTATCTTATCTGTAATCTGTCCTTTTCACCAGGACATAAGAACTTCAAGGGCAGGAATTTTTTTCTTTTTTTCAAAATTTTTTCACTGTAATATCTTTTGTACCTAGAATAAATAAATATTTATTGAATGAATAAACAAATGAGAGAATCACAGTGCTCCTCTTTATCAGTATAAACAATTAGAACATACCTACATATTCTACTTTAAAAAGTCAGTTAATTAAATTATGGTATACTTACATGGTGGAATATTGTGCAGTCAGTAAAAATAATGAATTTATAAGCACATTCATTTATAGCTACATGATTAAAGGATTCACAAAGCAGTGTGTATAGTTTATGTAGTATGTGTACAGATGTGAGAAAATATGAATCTAGCAAATTCTGGTTAACACTAGGCTAGGAGATGATAGGTGATTTTTTATTTCATTCTTTTTGTTCTTTTTTTTTTTTTTTAAAGTACACTTTGGCTTTAAGGTGCAGGTGGAATTTCTATAACGAAAAAAAGAGAAAACTATAAGAATTGACACCATTATTGGTGAAAGCCTGAAGTTGCCACTTAGTCTTTTACTTTGGATCTGACCACTCATCCTATGGACCCTAATTTCACTTGAAAAATAATTACTTTCAAAACTTTTAGAGACATGGAAACTTTATCTTCAAAAGAAACATAAGCAACTGAAACTGAAAAGTGTGTTATTAGTTGAAATGAGAGCACTGGCTCAGGGCTATGAGGGACTCATTTTGCAAAACACTGAACAAGGTGATCCTTGGGTCCTGTGGCAGACACACGTAGCCCTGGTTGTGTTTCCCTTCCATAGGTACAGTTGGATCTGGAAGGAAGCTCCCCAGTCATGGAGGTTCCTTTTGATACTGCTGTGTACCGGTCATGGGTCATGAGTTCTGCTTCCTCCGGTATTGAAGTATAACGCCAGAGAAGCACGCCAAGGCAAGCATATTCAGCAGGTTTTATTTAAAGGTAGTAACACAGACTTCTCCGGGGAGGAAGAAGGGGGACCATGGCTGATGTTTTAGAATCCTGAGAAGTGAGCGCACCCTACATCTTTTATAGGTTAGGGTCTTTGTTCTGTTCTTTCCTTTGACCCTTATCTATCACTCCTTCCTACCTATGTGACTAGGCTGGGTGACACAGCAAAAAGATGAGATGCAAATGGCAGGGGGAAGGGCTATATGGAGATTCAGGTGGGGGCCCAGGAGGCATTAATTAGCAACTCCCTGCCTGCAGCTTTTGGGGAGGGACAGTTAATCAGGCAACCTTGGTGATCCAAAGGGCTCTGGGAACACTGACATTCCAATCTCCCAAGGGCATCTCCAACTTCCCAGACTCTGATGGCCTCGGTTTCTCAATTTGACCAGATTCCCTTTTTCTACACTAACTGCCTGTCCTCAATCCTGGTTTCACTTTTACAGCTGGGAGGAACCAGTATAGGGGAGAGGGATGAGTGCCTCTCCCTGACCTGGCCCAAAGCCAACACTCTGAGACCCTCTTTCTCCCATCTGTTGACCAGCCCAGTGTGCTTTTAGAAGTCATGCATTGATGATGACAGATGTTATCCTGGATCCCTGAATGCCAACATAGTATCACCCCCAAGTGATACTATTACTTATTTTTTACATTTTGCAGTTCTCAAGATTAAGCCCATGATCTTTCACATGCTAGGCATTGAGCTAATTTCATCCCCCAAGTGCTACTCTTGACCTACTCTGGTCTCTCTGCTACAGGACCAAAGGGATCACCTCTTGAGTACTTTGCAAAATGAGTTCTTCTGAGCCTGTGCTTCCTACCCTACAGAATGTGCAATTTGGAGGTTTATCTGTCATCTGATCTAGACTTTTCTTGACACTTTCTAACACTGTAAAGTTCTAAATTTATTCACAGGGAATAGTAGGATTTAAGCAGAGAATCATATTTATATTTTCGGTACACTTTTTCTCATGTGGTACAATTTGCAGTACAGAAATGGGAAGAAGCTTAATAATTCATTTTCTGGACACTATTCAAAATATTCATCTATTATACACTGGAGTGATTTTATAGCACCATCTTGATTTATTTATCCTTTGACTGAATATCTCAATGCAAGGTTTTAATCTCTCTAGTACAACATTTTTTTCTTTGACTTTTTAGTTGCCATGGCTATGCTCCTTAGAAGAAGGGCAACTATCCAGGGGTCAGTTCCAGGCCACCTTGTGAAGTTCAAGATCTTCTTTGCAGGGAGCCTGGCATTAGGGTAAATTGGACTTTTTGCTTGATCTTTCAGTTTTAAAGTCCAATACCTTAAAAGTTTCTTCTTTAGCTATTTATGCACCTCAAATTTTTTGTCACGTAAATATACAGAGTGTGTGCTGTGGAGCAAGGGAGGTGCAGGGAAGGAAGGACAACCTAGATCTCTTAGACACGGCCTATTTGCACTTTCTGGAGCCTGTTCTTTCAAAGATACTCCCTGGAGAGCAAGTGTATAAAAGACAACTCTGCCGGGCAGTTCTGAGCATCAGAGGTTGTTGGCGGATCTGAATTAGTTATATGACATGCACTGGAGCGTCATGTCATCCGTGTCAGGACTCAGTGCCAAACTGTTCCCCCCTTCACCTCCCCAGGTGACTGTCCAGCTGCCTGACTCTCGAAGCCACTTGATGTTGGCAGGAGTGTGCGACTCCTCCTCAACCCACTCCCCTTCCAAGAAATAAAAATAACTCCAAGGCGGTGCTGGGGCTGCCACCCGCTGGTTCACTGTACCCCAGGGAAGCTCCTGCCTGTGATGTCGCATTCATTTCTGAACACTGGCATTGTGTTTTGAAATTTCCAAACAAAATGCACAGAGAAACACTAGATGAATAACAACGAAAACAGCAGCGTTTATTTTTACGCGTGGCAGTTACATTTTTTTTTTTTTTTCCCGCTAAAGACCTCTTTGCCAAAATTAGTTTAGATTTCGAGGCACGTCTCTTCCTTTGTCAAATAGAAAGGTCACTCAGTGAACAAAGGGGAGGCTGTGTTCTGGGCGATCACAGATGAAGCTGGAAAGGCAGCCTCTTTCAAACAAAATAAGGGAGTAAGTGGGAAATGAAGGCGGTGGAATTCTATAGAGCCAGCTCAGCAGCAAGGGATGCCGGCATTTTTTTTTTTTTTTTCCTTGACATAAACACAATAACACATAGAGAAGAGCCTTGCAGAGGAGGGTGACCCAGGTGCTGTATAAACAGATTTTCAGACAGGCGGCTGGAGCCCCTTGGTATCTTTAGTTTCCCCACTCCCTGCTACTTTATCCTTTGTCAGATTCAATACAGCCTTCAAGGGCACTGGAGGCAGAAAGAGAGAGAAATGTCGGGGAAGGGGAGTGGGGAGGGGGAGAAGGCAGTCTCCTCTCTTAGCCTTTGTTAAGGAATAAAAGCCCACGACGTGTAAAAATCATTGACTCTCTCTCCAGCAGCGCCAGCGTGTTTGACACTGGTTTGCTGAGAGCTTATAGAGAAACTGTGTTGACATTTTATTCACATACGGGTTTTGAATTATATAAGACTCCTTTGAGATGCACTGTTGGATATGATCTGAATAGTCAAGCTCCGGGGAGAAAAAAAAAACAAACCAAAAACAACAACACATAACACCCAGCAACTCTTAAATGTTTCTACGAATCCTGAAGTGGAAGGGAAAGATAAAATGGTAAGAACAAAAATATTTGCTTCCTCTTAGGAACATAACACACCTGCGTCAGAAAGAACATAAAAAGTTACACTTTGAAACAGACAAGCATCTATCCAGCTTTTTTCCCACCGTTTCTCCCTGCTCCCCTTTGGGCTAAGGGAATGTAGGATCAGAGTGGGATAACCAAACACAGCAGAACTCTAGAGATCCATCCTTCTACACATGATATTCGTTGACACCATTTTCCCATGACAAATGTGCATATATGTTGTGTGTAACATGTACAGTCACTGCATATGTCAATCATATTGCATATATGTAGCTCATATATCCATTGCAGTGAAATTAGAAGTGAGACATGAAGAAAAAACCCCATAAATACAAACACACATAACCCAATCACTCAGAGATGATGATGGTAACATTTTCTATACTTTTAATATTTTATTTTCTGCCATTATGGATGCATAATATACATGGATACATACTATAAAATAATCATTCTATTTATATTGCAAAATAAGTTGCACACTCATTTTTATGTCATATATTGACCACATCATTTTTAGTGGCTACATAGTGCTTCATCCTATGAATAGAACATATCATGAATGAGAAATTTTTGATTTCTATTTTTTTATTAATAATGTTGCAACTAATTCCCTTATTTTTCTTGTGATGAGCTTCTAGAAGTGAGGGGGGTGAAAATTCATGTCTAATTGCAGGTAACTAGCTTGATTTTACTTATATATTCGTTAGGCTTAAAAATTCATCTTTGATATTTAAAGTGTTACTGGAATATACTTTTGTTACTGTCCTAATTTTCTTTTGAATATCCTATTATATAAGTACACAAACACACATTACACCAACATTCATTAACACATGTAGTCAATAGAAGAAAAGCAACTTGTATGTAGCCATGAATATAAACCATATATATTTACACACACATTACATACATCTGTGTGTATCTGTTTGTGTTTATATAAGATATATGTATACATGTGTATATATATTCTTTTTTAGTATGCATATTTCCTTATCTCTATTTGTCTATCTTTATAACTTCCTTGTAGAAGAAAAATAATACTCAAGCTATGAGAAAGAGCTACTTGGAAAAAAAATTTAATTTCAAGGATATTTTTAAAAATCCTATGAATGTATAACCAAAAGAAGATAGGTCCCCAAAAAACAAAATTTTTTTTTCACTCAACAAATTAATGGAAATTACTGTTACTGAGAATGTAAGGAAAAATCTATACTCTGGTGCATATTTAATAAGTTCTACCAACTGTTTTCAATCTCTAAAATATCATAACACTTTTCTTCCAAATTCTTGGAGAATTTCTTGTGCTTATTTTCTTCTCCTTTTTTTTTTTTTTTTTTTTTTGCACTGGGAATTGGATGCAGAAATTCATATCGCATCCTCAGCCCTTTTATTTATTTTTCATTTTGAGACAGGGTTTCACTAAATTTTGGAGGCTCTCACAAAGTTGCTGAGCCTGGCCTCAAACATGGGATCCTCCTGCCTCTGCCTCCAGAGTCACTGGGATTATAGGTGTGCACCACCATATTTGGCTTCTTATGCTGATCTTCTAATTTGCTGAGTTGAATCCTATAATCTTTAATCTTCTGTTTGCCATCTCTTTTGAAATATTAAATTGTGTGTTTATGTTATTCTTCTCCAAACAATCCTAATCAATATCCAATTTTCCTAACTCCACAAGTACTTGCTTTTGTTCCACAGATGGAAAGTTCTTTGAAATGTGTATGAGAATTTGAATTAGACATTTTCCATTTTTTTCCTGCTTCTTATAGTAACTCTGCTTGTTAGAAAATGTGTTCAGATTCCTGAAATCGGTTCTTTTCTTTGGAACTGTTGAATCCTATCGTAGATTGAATGATCTCTTTTTTCTTCACCCAGTCTGACACAGGACATTTGTTTTTCAGTTTGCTCACATCCACAATTGTGTGCTGCACTTGGAGTGCTGTGGGTTCTGATGAAGGGCACTGGCGATGTGTAGATACAGCTCGGGTTATCCTTAGCAAGGCCAGATTATCTGATTAGTAGGAGGAAAAGGGGTGATTGCGCCACTCCAGGTGGTGGCTGGGAGGGCGAGCTTCGCCCACATGGAATGATTACCTTGCTGTGATTGTTGGGCCCTCCTGATGTTAGCTGGCCTGGTGCTTACAATTCTCCATCAGGAAGGGCAGTGCTCATTAGGAGTCCACATCAGTGGGACTTCTCTGTTACCTATCTCTACTTTCCAGAAGAAAATGCAGCCAGAAATGTCAAGAATGGATCCTGACATCATGCTGTTTGGGGTTCCTGTAACTAACTCCCTTGAGATATTTTCAATGATTTAGATTTAAAAAGAATACATTTACATTCATATGTATATATACACATATACACTTCTAGGTTTGGAATGATTATATGTTTACAAAAATTGCAAAATCAATAGTAGTGAGTCCTTGTATATGCTTCACCAATGTTAACATTTGACATAACCCTGGTACCTTGTCATAGCCAAGAAATTGATACTGGATAATACCATTAACTAAACTACAGGTGTATCAGTATTTCCACTAATATTTATTTTCTGTTTTAGAATCCAACCCAGAATATTATATTGCATTTAGATATACTTTAGTCTTCCTTATCCAATGGTGGATGTGTTCCAAGACCACAAGTGAATGTCTGAATCCAAATAGTACTGAACCCTATAAAGACTATTTTGCCTTATAAATGCATACCTATGATAAAGTTTAATTTACAAGTTAGGTCCAGTAAGAGATAAATGATAATGACTAATAATGAAATAGACCACTTAGACAATATACTATAATGAAGGTTATATGAATGTAATTTCTCTTTCTTAAAATATATATCATACTATGTGAGAGGATAAGGTGCCTACAGGATGAGATGAAGTGATGTGAATGACATCATCACTGTGATATAATGTTAGACTGCTTTGTGATGGTTACATGAACACAACTACTGCATACTACAACAATCAGTCTGATATGAGAGAGCTACTACGTGGTTAACGGGTGGGTAGCACATACTGCATGGATACAACAGACAAAGAAAAGATTCATGTTTGAGGTGGAACAGGGCAGGGTGGTGTGAGATTTCATGATGCTACTTAAAACAGTACAATATGTAAAACTTACAAATTATTTATTTATGGAGTTTTTCATTTAACCTTTTGAGAATGTTAACTTGAAACAGTGGAAAGCAAAACTTCTGATAAGGGGTGGGATCCTGTAATTGATTTTGACCCTCTAGCAATAGCCACTAAGAATTCTTTATATACTCTATGGAATATCACTTCAACCTGATTTCCAAGAAGACATCTCCTAAAGAAAATTGTGCTTCATCTATCCCTTTTCTCACTTTAGTCCTACTTATTTTTTTTTAGAAATTTTACAAATTCTTGAGAATATATTGTCCCTTTTCCACTTTCCAAGGATAATGGAAGTTATCTACTTCTATTTCTTTTTTGTTTCTATTTTATTTCTTCAGGCGCATTAAACTCAGGAATTCATAGCATCATCTTTAGCCGTAGCAACCAAACATGTCTATTAAGCACCGTTTTGTTTGTGATTACAAATTTCTAATATATAAAATATATTATGTGTGTTGGAGTCTGGAATAGAATAACTATTTCTTTTTATACCCAAGTACCCGAGCTTAAAGGGAAAGTCATTTTTGCAAAAGAGCCTCCACCATGGTAAAGTCCAGTCTTAAGGATGAATTTCAAGGCTTAAAATTGAAGTCCATTTTTGCTAGCCCAAATCTACCAAGGGTCTGTTTCCCAAGGCACACAGAATTCCTAACCGTTGATCACAATTAATCTTTTAACTTCTTATGTTGTACTTTTCCTGGATCTTTCAAAATTAGATACAAATGTCTTTCTCCAATATTCATACGGGTAAGATGTTTAAGTAACCTCTTAAGCTTGTTGTGGTTCAGTAGTTGGAGCACACACAGGCTTTACCCTGGGTTAATTTCTATTATGCTTTTAGGTGGGTGCCTGGTCGCTGATTTCCTCACAGCTCTCTGGAATGGAACATCCATCTTTAAATTTGTTATTCATAGTCTATCACATGCATCTGAACAGAAGCCTAGCAAAAAACTCATGTAGGCACAGCAGCATCGTGTCTTTGGCTTGTTTAATTCTAGGTGAGTTCACTACCTATCACTATTCTACTCCATTGTGGTTAAGAGATTGGAGTTAGGGTCAGCATTATTCTAATTTTCTGTTTCTTCTTTTTCTCTGGGAATATGCACTCTGACTTGCTACAAGTCTTTAGACAATTTCTCTTTACATTAAAGTCCATTAACTTACAAACACATTCGATTCCCCAATCTATTCTTGCCTTCAGGAAAGACTAATGTGGTTTACAAATGAGAATTAATGTATAAATGAATCTCAGGGTACATCCTGAACAGAGGGGCTGTCAAGTGATTATGAATTAATTTTTAATAAACCTCATGAGGTGTCTCAGGATTGATTCAATCGGTGTCTATGCTCACGCAGCAGCCAGCAAAGACAGTAGCACAAACAGTTCACAAAAATAAAGAAAACCTAGGCTTTCTGTAAAGAGAAATGAAGATACCAAAGATACAACAAACACCCAGAATAGCTTGGAAGAAAATATTATTTTGAGGAAATTGCCAAAATCTTGCTCTCTCTCTTCTTTTGTCTAGGCCAAGAGTTGTACAAACCAAATCTTTAGAAATTTGCATTTACATCCTATTTCTTTCTTTTTTTCTTTCTAATTAGTGGTATTTCTCATCTCTCTGTCATTAGACATTCTGGTACTGACCTTGTTCCTGCTTTGGGAATCTTCTTGGAGGATCTATGAACATTCCTTAACCTTTCTTTTTTAAAAAACAAACAATTCAGTAGGTCTTGCCATTTCGTGGACATCATCATTTTCCTCTTATGTTTTGGAATTAAGAATTATTTTCTTTCTGGGTCTCTGTAAAGCTTAGAATGCATATCTCTGAAACACATAGACAAGTTTCCTCTGCAGAAGTTTTCAGGAGTCAGAATGGGATCTTAAGGGTAACAGCCAGAGAATACCCTGAGGATCCCTGAAGTGGTTTCTCTTTGGAATTAACCAAGAGTTTAAATCAGACCATTGATAGGTAAATTCTCAGTGATTGTTTTGGCTATTTATAGATAAATTTCTAACATGAATCCAGTTTCTTGGAGGGCTTTGGGAATGATAGTTGTAAGTATCACAAGATCACCAGGCTTCCACTGAGATTTCAAAGGACAGGCTGGGAAGTTAGGTAGGTTTTGTGAAGTGGGAATCCTGCAAGCAGCCCCTGTGGGAGCCATGCTTGAAGCTATGGGAAACCAAAACTGCAGTGGCAGCTCTAGGAAGGTAGAGAGAGCAGTGACTTATAATTCCTGCCTGGCAAGCTGCAGGAAGCAGGACAACCCTTCTGAGGGTTGTGGCCATGTGGACTGCAGCCTGCAAGCCATAGGGATCTGGGCTGCCTAAGCTTTTGGGAACACACATCCCACCACAGTGAGTCCTGCATGCCAGATATGGAGCTTTAGGATTTAAGGTTTGCCCTGTTGGGTTTCAGTCTGGCCTTGGGCCCATCCCTCCTATCTAGCCCCTCCTCTTATCTTTCGGAATGGGAACTTATAGTTGAGTTTGCCTTGAGTCTCAGAGGAGACTTTGTACTTGGACTTTTGAGCAGTGCTGGAACACTTAAGACTCTGGATTTATGGGATGGAATGAATATATTTTGAATTGTGGTACAGACACAAACCTTTGGGGACCCGCAGCAGAATGCTATGGGTTGTGTTGAAATTTTGCTCCGCAGTGTGCTGTTGAGAGGTGGTGGAATCTTTGAGAGCTGGGGCCTAATTGGAGGTCCTTAAGTTATTGTGAGCGTGTCCCCAAAGGGGATTGTGGGACCTGGTACCT
The DNA here is from genome assembly GCA_020662805.1 of Glaucomys volans. Lineage (NCBI taxonomy): Eukaryota > Metazoa > Chordata > Mammalia > Rodentia > Sciuridae > Glaucomys > Glaucomys volans. The sequence continues at coordinate 96,407 of JAJEJO010048836.1, read as the reverse complement.
TTTTCCTCTTCCTTTCTTTTGCTCCTTGGCTCTTAATAAGGTGAGTGCTTAAAACATCTGCCATATGCTCGCACCAGATGCCACAGGCCCAAAATAGTGGGGCGAACTGACCATGGACTGGAATCTCCAAAGCTGTGATCCAGAATAAGCCTTTTCTCTTTATAAGTTATTTTTCTCAGTTATTTCATTATAGTGATAGAAAGCTGATTAATGCAATACCCTTAATTTAGCATTCTTGAAAACACTTTGAAAGATAAAATGATAAATATTATCAGTGTAAATTGGTAGGTTAAAGATGACTACAAATTCTTTGTTACACTTCTACTGAGAAAGGAGCCAAGTTCCCTTCCCCTTGTATTTGGGTTTCCCTTTTGACTCACTTGACAAATTTAACGTGACAGAAATGCCATCCTGGGACTGCTGAGACTGGGTCTTAAGAAACCTTGTAGTTCTGCCTACGTTTCCTGGAAGCCAAGCATTGTGTAGGAATGTCAATGTCCTGAGATCATCAGGTTATAAGAATCCTGAGCCACATGGAGAGTTTCTGACAAGATGGGACACTGTAGAGAGACAGAGTGACCAAGAAGTTCCAGGGCTTCAGACATGTGGGTGAAAAATTTAACTGGCAGTGAATGAATCCTCCACCCTAACTGACCTGATGGGTACCACAAGGATGAGAGATGAACTTCCCTGTTGAGCCCTTCCTGAATTCTTCAACCCAAACTTGTAAAAAAGAAAAAATGCTTCTTTTTAAGCCACTATACATTTTGTGACTATAATCTATAGATAATGAACTGAAACAATAACCAAATAAAAATTTTAATATATATTTTTTTTAGTTGTAGGTGGACACAATACAACATAAATATTGTATTTTTATGTGGTGCTGATGATCAAACCTAGGGTCTCACACATGCTAGGCAAGCACTCTACCAGTGAGTCACAACTCCACCCCCAAATTAAATAAAAAAAAAGACATGAGAAGATATTTAGCATAGTGAACCAATCAGAAATTTGGACAATATGTACAAAACCAATTTTTAAAAATTCTGTCACCCATATCTTTAAAGACAATAGCAGAAAGTGTAGTCAAAATCTAGATTAGGGGCTGGGGATATAGCTCAGTTGGTAGAGTGCTTGCCTCACAAGCACAAGGCCCTGGGTTCAATCTCCAGGACCGCAAAAAAAAAAAAAAAAAAAAAAAAAAAAAAAAAAAAAAAAAAATCTAGACTGGGAATCCCTGTCCTTCAGAGAGGAAGATTACCAGTGCAGTTGTAAGCCAGACCTGACCTGAAGCAGTAGGCTGAGCCAGACATCAGTAGTCCAGGTTCATGATCATATTACATTTAGATTTTACCCAAGACTACAGTGGCTAATTCCCAGTGAAACTTGGCATAATCCCAGAACTATTGGCCAAGGAAAATCAAACACCAAAATTGCATCTCAGCTATTATTTATCATTTCTTAATCAAGTCTGTAGCAGTTTACGAGGTCATGTTATTAGCATACTGTGCTGCCTTTTCAAGCCTTAGATTCTAAGGTGGCTGTATCCTTCCCCTGAGAACACATATTTACTAATAAAACACTTTCACTTTTTAAATGAACACCAACAAAGTTACCCCTTAAAAGGATAAAAATGAGGAATTATTTAAATATTATGCAAAGCAGTTTAATTACATAATTCCTTCTATTATTTCATACTTTCTACAACATAGAACAACGTCAATCTTCAACAGTCTCTCAGAACTCTGCAACAATTAACTTTTAATTTTCAATATGAAGTATCAGCTTTCACTGTGCTTTAAAGGAGCATATACTTCCTTTTGATTTTGCTGGCATTTAGCTGCTGCTTTGACTTGTTGGGGAAGAAGCACCCACTTGCTGGGCAAAGAGGTCAAGAAAGAAGATTGCTGTTTATTTGCTCTTCTCTAAGCACAGAGAAAATCCCAGGAAATAGCTAGGCCTCAAACCATCTATTATGCTCTGACAATTGACTTTAGTTATGGCTTTGGGGCATTTAGATCCTTTCCCTGACACATCCCAACTCCCCCAACCCCACCATACTTACGTCTCTCCTAGTAGTGGTTCCAACCATCCTGGAGCTTCATCCCAACCCTCAAGTTTGTGGTTGACAGATTCTTGTCAGTTCAGGATGTGGCACCTGTTTTGACATTTGTCAGAAGGTTCTTTTTATCCTTTTGACAAGGTGAGGTGAGGGAAAAATCGCCTACACAAAAAGATAACTCTAGATTCAATTGTAGATATTTGAAAATCTACTGATAATGTACTGTTTTGGGGGAGAAATATGTGTTGGAATAAACAGAAAAACAAGGTATATTCCAAAGGCTAATCAAGAATATGTCTTGGGAAATACTCCCCCACTTTCTGTGTGTGTGTGTGTGTGTGTAGTGTGTGTGTGTGTGAATTTTTTTCAGTTATCTATTGCTGCATAAATCACTCACAAAAGTTAGTGGAATATAGCCATACTAATATGCTTATAAATTTGTGAATTAGAAATGTGGTCAGCATTCAAAGGAAATGACTGATTTTGACTCCAAAATGAGGTGGGGAGATTTGAACAGCTGGAGGCAGCTGAAATAGCCCAGTGGTGCCATAAGTAGAGTCTCAGTTTTTCTCTGCATCATTTCTGATGGGACAGTGATGTCCACGATGGTTGCCTCACCTGCATACCTGACTTCTGTGCTCGCACAGCAGACCTCACTCTAACTCCACATGGCTTCTTCATGTAGCTACTTGGACTTCCTTGCAGCATGAGAGCCATGTGGTTGGGCTTCTTATATCACCACAGCTTCCTTGGGAACAAGCATTTGAAGAAACCAAATGAAAACTAAAACCTTGAGTCACCTTGGCCTGGAAGTTCCAATATGTCATGTTTGAGTCATTCTTTAAGTTAACAATCTAAGGACAGCCAGATTTAAAAGAAGGTCAATAAGATACCATCTCTATGGGAGAAGTAGCAAATAATTTGTGGTCACTTAAAATATTCCATGGTGGGTACATGTGAAGATGCAGGTACCAGTTGCATTGGGAAGGCAGCCATGATAACCTGAGTAACTCTGGAAGAGGTTAACAATGGAGGTGATCTCCTCTTGCTCTCCTTGGTTCCCATACTAGAGCTGGAGGCCTGTTTCAGGCACTGAAGCAGACATGAAGGCATCAGACTTCAGAGGACTTCACTGGTACAACAACCTGATGAAGTGGCAAGAACAGCAGAGAACCCTTGGATATAGCATGTATCTTTGGATCACTGAGCTTATTGCTAGAAGGGTAGAGAATCTTGAGGTAGGAAAGAAAAAGAAATTCACATTTAGAAAGTTTGAGTCTAGAAATTTTTATATATGTATATGTATATACATATACATATATAAGATATATAATAAATGTATATGTAAATGTATATATAATAAATGTATATGTAAATATATAAATGTATATGTATGTACATATACATATATATACACATATATATATAAGATGTGAAGATATTGGATAAAACAAATTAGTGAAGAAAAGTGGGTGGGCGTTATCATTCAATCAGAATACCTATGTCTATATTGTTTGGTTACATACCTGTATTTACTGACTGGGAAGCACAATAAATGAACATACCTTTATTCTCATGAAGACAGACTCATTTTATATTGTCACTAAGTTTTCTTTCTTTTATTTTGGTACTAGGGATTGAACCCAGGGGCACTTTACCTCTGAGCTACATTCCCAACCCTTTAAAAACAAGTGTTTTTATTTTTTTTAATTTTGAGACAGGGTCTTGCTAAGTTGCTGAGGCTGACTTTGAACTTGCAATCCTCCTGTCTCAGCCTCCTTGATAGTTGGGATGACAGGCCTGCACCACCATGCTGATAAATGCACATTTTTATTTAACATTTTCACAAATATATTATTGTAAAAAGTAAAATAAGGTGAATTTCCTATTGTGACTCCTTATTTCTCAAATGCCCAAGTTTGTTATGAGTACTTCTAGATGGTTTGGGAGATCATTTTGCCCAATCACATGCTGCCATTATTGATTTCAGGAGACATTTAAATCCTCAGGCAAATAGGCTGTTTTAACTCGTGAGCATGGATTTTTATATTCAGCCAAACAAAATTATAAAATTTCATTTGTGGTCTTCTTTTCAAAGGACAGAATCTTCACCCCAAAATTTCTAATCTGGATTTGAAAAAGAAAATAAAGTTCCATGGATATTTATAGAAAGTATATTTGCAGAGTCCTTACTATTAGTCACTCTGGAGATTTATTTCACTTTGCCTGCCTTTCACATGGGTAGTATACAATTTTTGTAGTTTCCTTCCTCCCTTAGTTCCAGAGATATCTTCCTTCCTTACCTGGGGGATAAGACTTGAAACAGTCATTAGAGTCAGAGTTCTACAAAGAGGCAAGGACATATGGGTTTTGTAGAATTTTATTGCCACTTGATTTCATAAATTGCTTGAGCGAAGTTCAAATCTCTAAACTGTAATATCTCTTCTAATGTGATGTTGTTCAATTTCACAGTAATTGACAACACCATTTATTTGTGGTTAATCCCTTAATGTTAAACCGCCATCTTCCTTGAGGCAATAGATCTCTATGGCAACCCACAAGCTCCCACTGTGGGAACTTATCTCACCCATTACAGCTAGAGGGATCATTTTGTTCCACTTGGCTTCAAAAAATTTGTTCATACAATTCTCTCTACCCCATCGTCTCTGAAGATCCTCCCACTCACCCTGAGCCTCTCACACTTGGCTTCTTGCTGGGACTTAACATTTTCTTTCTTTAAAGAGATAAAGAAAAACATCACACAGTCTCAGAGCCATGTCAAAGTGTTTTCTACCTCTGTTCTTCTGTCCAGATTTGCAATCTGTGCACTTCTCTTATCTATTCTGGGTTGAAGGGACTGGATTTAGTTCCTTCTCATGGATCAGTCTTCTAGGGCAGGGTACTTAGGGGGCTCTCATCCTATTGTGATGACAAATTTGTATGACAAATGTGAGTCCCCTGGCCATGGGACTCAGGATTAGTCTACTTGGGAATAAGTATAATAGTGTATAGACATGGTCTATATCTAGAAGTCATCTCACTCAACTTTAAATTCACATTTATCCTGTGGATGCCCCCAAGAATCTAGTTTCCATGATGCTTATATCTTTTTACCTTTAATGCTTTCTACCTTTGATGATATCCTCTTGTACACTAATTATTCAGCAAATGTGGTGGATGATCTTAAGCCTGCTTGCCATGTGAGATCTTAGTTGAGAATTTCCTTGACTTAAATTATGGTCTCTGGAACAAAAATACAGCAACTCTTTCTTCTAGCTACAATCGAGGTTAGCAGTTGCCTGCACAGTGTCTATGTTGATCTACAAAATCAAGGTGTTACAGTAATGTTAGTAAATAGAACTGATGGATTCTTTAATAATCTGCCTATTGGTTTCAGGGATATTGGAAATCATTGGAATTCACAAGTTGCCTATGAATGCCCTAAAAGTGCTACAACCTTAGGCAAGTTCTAAGGAGTTAATATGCATAATGAATAAGAGGAGCTCCTGAAACACAATAGGAACTCAATTAATATTAACTATTATTACTATTATTATTATTATTATTATTATTATTATTACAGCTACTATCATATTCTCTGATTGCTGCTGAAGGTTATGGCTAATTCTTCTCATTCTTCCTTGTAGCCATTCATTTTTATTTTTGATATGCAAATGCTGAAACCTATTTCTCAACAGGTGCCAAACCCCAGCAAGCATACACAGACTTGGAGTCAAATTTTCACTCTCTCTCTTTGTCAGCATCGACTGGGTGAGGATACATCAAAATCCTGGCAGAACACAAAATTGCCTGGATACATGATTAATTATCAAACAATATTTCTATGTAGAAATGGTACACAGGAAAAACTAGAGAAAAAAATTAAATGTCAGTCTGTATTCAATGAGCTTAAGGACTCCCTCCCACTCTGCATATCCATATGCATTTGACAAAAACAGAGATTAAGCATTCACAGAATTGAAGAAAAATATTAGAGCTGCCAAATGAAATTTCATGGCTTATTTGTGAATTCATTTATGTTTGCAAACCTTGATTCAGAAATATGTTATGGATATGCTTTTAAGAGGAGTTCGAGGGTCATAAACTAAGAATTTTCTTAAAGCTTAGATAATTAGATTTAAGCAATTATTGACCCCCTAATAATATATCAGACTTCCTATATGTGCCAGATATCACATATAAAATTTAATCAATATATATTGTTTAAGTTTGAATGCATAAAATATGCTGTATCAAAAATTTACATGTACTATACATATAAGGCAAACCACCTAATTTCCTTTCTTGGAGCCTTTAAAAATTTTGGTGTTTATCAGGAAAAACCCTGGAAATGTTATGTAACAAGGCCTGGCCAAGTTCTCAGCTGTTTACATCAGTGAACATTGCCACAAATGACATCTCTAAAGCAATTCTGAATCCTGTGGCTCAAAGGGCAGAGAGCCCTGGAACATTTTCCAAACTTGAAGTTGGATATTGCTTCACAAAGGTATGCCTTCCTAATGAGACTGTTCAACCTAAGCTTTTATGAAAATTGTTCCAATTAATAGTGTTCTATGATGGATATGGGATTGTGGTTATGAATTTCCATTTCAGTTCACTTTGTGCAAGAGCAATCATCCTTAACGGCTCATAATTTCTTTTAATTGGATATTTCATTACCAGGCAAGGGTACAGAGAGCAAAACTAATTTTCCTTGCCTTTTATTTAGCCCACTGTTTGGGGGAGTAAGTGCTTATGCTGTAGGCTTAAAAAGCAATCATTGTTCCTGCTTCTACAATTAATTTCCTGAACAATGGAGAGCAAATTATTTTGTGTTCTATGACTCAGTTTACCTTTTGTAAAAATGGATTGTTGACAATTAGACTTCAAAGGTAAAAATGATACATTAAAAATGAACAGGTTCTTCCCTCACTTAAGTTCTAAATACATTGCTGTTCTTACTAAGAAAATCTACACATTTTACTTCCTTTCTCTCTCTTGTCTGGAGCTGGCATTTCTCTCAGTGAAGTTGGGGATGGTCAAAAAAGAAACTGATTTGGATTAGTTAACTTTCACATTAGTCCTTGTTCCATCATTTACTTGGCTAGGCAGCCTTGGTACAGTCATAGAGCTGTTCCAAGAGATGATTTCTCATTTGTCTTGTGCCCTGTTGGCTCCCACCAGGCATGGAGGAATTGCTTATTATCTGTTGTCCCAGCAAAGAAGTATTCCATCCCTGGCAGTATGACTTTCAGGAGAAACTAGGACTTAACCCTGCTGTGTGTCACATCTCTGTTGGCTGTCAATGACTGACCCCCATGCTCAGGGCATTCTCATCATCTCCATCTTTTCACTCTGCACTCCTAAATCTCTCCTCTTTGACCTGTGTGATCTGCAAGATCTCCAGTGCTTTGATCCCACCATTCTACCCAGTGATCTGCTGGATTCATTTTTTTCCTAACTCAGATCAAACTCCATTGTACCATTAGAAGCAACCCTTGCAAATAACATAGTTCTACTGTATCTTTCCCTCTACATTTTATTGTTTGGGAAAAACTCGAAACTTGGGTAAGCATTACTGTATATCTTCCTCATGTCTGCACTGGTACAAGTTGAACACGACTGGGGAACATTTCATGATTAAAGCTCCCCTGTAATCATCTCAATTCTCAATTTGACACCTAATATTGTCAAAAAATCCAACTATGCTTCTCTAATAGGTTCACTTTACTACTCTCTTAGGAGAACTCCCTGTTCAAACCTCCAAAACCTATTTTCTACTCTCACATTCAGTGAACATCTTGTCTCAAACTTTATGAAGAATGTAAGAGTCATAAGAAACAAACTCATCTTTTCCTACTAGGCACATTCTAAACCTTCTTAAATTTACTTCCATCTTCTCTTCTTTCCCCTGTTGAAAATCATTTCTTCCTTTCTTTCATTGCAGGATCATTTTAATTTTTTTAATGCTCAATTCAACAGACCCATTTCTGTCCTCATCTTGCTCTGTCTCTTTCCTGGTTCAGTATAGTCAACCAGCTCTCCTCTGGACACACCCTCTGGACTTGCAGAGTTAACTCATCTGCCTTTGGCTTTCCTTCTGCTTCCCTGGCTATTCTTCTCCAGCTGTTACGTTAGTGCACTTCCTCCCACTGGCCTCCATGTGTGGGAGTGGTTTGACCCTTTTCTTTACTTACCTTTTCTCCTAGGTTTGTTTGTTTCCTTTCCTTTTCTGTTTCTAACATATTCATGTTGATAAATTTGAAATCATCAGTAATAGTTTTAGGTCTACATAATTAACTTTCTGCTTTTCATCTCAACTTGGATGTCTTAGAGATACTCTTAAATTAATGGAAAATTAACTCTAAACCTTAATCGTGAAAAATAGACTCTTGCCTCTCGTCCTCAACAACTTGTCCCTTTGTAACTTCTTCTTTGAGAAAATAGAAATATCAGCTTCCCTGATGCTCAAATAGAGCCTAGCCACCAATATTTTCCTGTACCTTTTCTTCCCCTGCAGTACTGGGGACTGAACCCAGGGTCTTGAGCATGCTAGGCAAGCACTCCACCACTGAACCATACCCCCAGCCCCTAGGTGACATTTTTTGAGTGTAAGCCTTCTGTAATCCCATGCCACTCTCTTGATGAAAGATTTTTATTGGCTTCCACTGCACTTGGATTAAGTCCAAGAGATTTCACATGGCCTCTAATGGATCAACACGATTTAGCTTCCACCTGAATTCCACACCACTCTCATCCCAGCTCTGGTTATGGCCCAGTCATGTTGATGCATTTTTATTTCCTGGTCCTGCTAAATTCACTCCTACCTGTGGACTTGGGCATGTTGTGTCGGTCTGGAATTCTGTACACCACTTATTTTATAGTTTGTTTTCTCACTTCCTTTAGTTTAAGCAAACCTCCTCAGAGGTTTATAACTAAAATGAAACATACTGCTGGTCCTCATCCCATTTTTCTTCATCTTAGCGATCCCTTTTTTCTTCATTGGAGTAATGATGATTGTTTCATAGTTATTTATTGGCCTCTTTGCCTATTTTGGCTATCATTGCCCCTCTAAGTGTCTAAGCGCCCTAAGACAGAGGCATGCTGGTCTTGTTACTGTTTCCTCTTGAGTGCCTGGCTCATTTCCTGGAGCATAGTAGTCACTCTATAAATATTCATTAATGAATGAATAAAAGAATAAGTAAGGAAAGGGCCTATATAAAGTTAATGGAAGGGTCAAATGAAATTATGTAGGTCAATCACCTTTGAAAATATTGAAGTGTTAAAGCAAGGCATTTTTATTCCTTTTTTCCCCCCCCTGTAGTGAGGGATAAGACTAGAACTATTCTCATCCTCCTATCTTCCAGGGCACCTTTCTGCCCTCATTCATAAATCTTCACAAATTCTATCTCATGCAAGAAGCCTGTGCAGGTGGGTTGGGAGAAAGTTCTCACCTCCCTCACATATTTATGCTTAGCAACTGTCTTTCCCATATGTCCAATTATGTCTACAGGATTAGAAAAGTGGAAATTATATGGGGAAAAAAAAAACAGGAACCTTAATTAACTCCAAGAGATGAATGTTAATTTTTTCCCTTTGTGTTTGTATGTCGGCATGAGTACACTGCACTTGAGTTTGCAGCATGGAGTTGGAGTGGGGTTGAGCTTGATGACTTTTAAGGCACCATCTGCCCTATGATCCAGGTTTCTTTATGATTATGTGTTCGCAGGCTTATTCATAAGACAGTCTTAAATGTTTAATAATGGAGATGTTTTATTCCTTGTTTAATAGGTTAACTTAAACCAGAGTATCCTCCTTATGGGGTTCCTCACCTGTTGAATAAAATAAACTCATCATTGTCCTTTGCTCCTACAGGATAAATTTTGTACCCTGGGCATATCATAAATAAAGCCCCTTGTGAGCCAGAATCTGAATGTCCATCTGCTTACGTTACTTTTCCACCTGAATTCTACCCATCCCAAAGTCCTCTGGATGTTTTGAAAAACTGTGGCTTACTGCCTATAAACTCTCTCCTGTCTCCAGTACTTTGTGTATCCCATGCCATCTTCCTGAAAGCTGTAGAAATCATCTCTCCATCCTCGAAGGATGAGTACGACTTTTACATCCTCTCTAAAGTTTCATTTAACTTTTCTAGAGTTAGGTACTGCTTCTTCAGAGGTGTCATATCTTCAGGATATTGAGATTCATCTAGATTCATGTTCATATTCATGAATCCAAGAGGTGGCACCCACATCCTAGTGGTGGCACCCACATCCTAGTCCATGTGAATTATACTTCTTGGAGTATAGAATAAATGCACCTTCTGTATTTACTACTTTTCTTATTATTGTAAGATAATTTACCATTTTCCTGTCTCATGTTTAACTATGACAAAATTTTTTGGAGTAATATTCTTGACTTTATTACTAATTCTTGTTTCCATCTCTGAGTCGATCAAAAATTTGAGGGTAGAAGTTAACTGTTACCTATGTCTTCTTGAGCTTCGAGAATTTACTTATTTATTTATTTATTTATTTATTCACTAATATAGACATTTGTTTGTCTTAAGGAGTAAAACCTCATGAATAAGATTCAAGGCAGAATTAAAATGTGATATTTTTGTAATAAAAATGTTTCATTTTTGCCTGTCATAAACGCGTAAACCTTTTTGGTTTAATTTAGTCTGCAATGATCCAATTCTGTTGCTTTTCTCACTTAAATGTCATCTATCATTTAAAGCAATAAGCAAAGATTTAAATGGAGCAAGTGAGCCTAAGTCTTATGATCAAATTTTGGGGAGCATTTGTAGTTTAATGGAAGTTATACACCTATTCGAAAGAAACAGGGTCCCCTTTTAATTCAGAAATCAAGTTTCTTCTTTCTGCTTATTTGAAAATACAGTTTAATAACAATTTTTCTTCCTTTGGGTTTTGAATATTAAAGAGTTAAATAAGACAAATATTTCCTTTAGAGACTTTGTCTGAGTTTAGCATTTCTAGCTGGCTGGAGGACAATGATAAGGAAGTCAAAATCACAGGTTCGAGGTTAATATTCACTTGAAACTTTGCTTTGGTATGTGACTTCAATTACACTTTTCACCCTGAAGAGTGGACTCATGATTATCTCAATAAACACTTAAGAGGGAGAAGAATATATGGGTAAAAAGTCTAATACCACTAATATAAATAAAACTCATAGTTTAACTTAGTACAGTTTGCTCTGTTTTCCAAAAAGTTAGGCAAACTTCCTCAATCCCATAGTATTAAGTATAATTTTTATGTTGACAGTACTCCAATCTATATTCCTCTCTTGACTCCTATTCTAATTCATATACCTATTGATATCTTCATTGGCTATCTCTTTGGCATTTCATATTTATAATAACCAACAAACAACAAATGAAGCTAATAAATTAAAAAAAATTTGCATTCAGAATTCCTAACTTCTTATTTTCCTTCCTAATGAACTTATTTTTCCTCAAGTTTTCTCCCTCTCAGCCAATGATACCACCATCTACACAGTTATTCAAACTCTAAACCTAGAAGTTGTCCTTAATCCCTTTCTCTTCTCATCCCTCAAATTTATCCATCATCTATTTCTGTTTTCCTATTCTGACAATCACTCTTGAGTCCCCCCACCTCTGTAATGCTTTCTTCTAGCCCAACCCACCTAGATTATTTCTATGCACCCCAATTGGTCCCCTGGTTCCTTGTTTGCCTCCATTCAATCTGTTCTCCACAGAGCAGTTAGTTCCCTTTAAAAATGAAATGAAAACTTAATCTCGTAAGTCTATGTATAAAACTCCAGTGACTTCCCTTTCTGCCTGAGATAGAGCCAACCTCCAATGCATGGCCTACAAAGCTCTCACTGAGCTGGTCTCTGCCAACTTTTGTGACTTCACCTCAATTTTTCATCTCCTTTCTTCCTTGCCTCATGCATTCTAGACACACTGGCCTTTGTTCCTGGGACTCATCAACTCTTTTCCATTATATTTTGTATTATCTGTTTACTTAGCTTTAACTTCTTTTTCCTTAGATTTCATTTCCTCATGCCAAGTTTCTTATCATTCAAAGTTAAATTGAATGACACCTCCTGAAAGAGAGGTCCTTTTGAAAGCTAGACCTATATTAGCTATTTTATTTCTCACAAAACTCTCTATTGTATCACAGTATGCCATGGTCTTCATTAGGACTTATTATCTAAGATTATCTTGCTTATTTATTTATTTATTTATTTAGTGACTCATTCAATGAAAATTTAAACTCTATGACAGCAAAGATTCTATCTGATTTATTCACTCTTCTGCTGCCTAGCCAGTATTCAGATTAATGATTTGTTATGATTTGGATATGAAATGTCCCCAAAGAGCTCATATGTTGGAAACAAGCTATATAATGCAGGAATGTTCAAAGGTGAAATCCTTAGATTGTAACAGCAGCAACCTCATCAGTGGGTTAGTCCATTTGAAGGTTAATAATTTGAATGGTCAACTGGATGGTAACTATAGGCAGGTGGAGCATAGCTGTAGGAAGTAGGTCATTAGGGGATTTTATTTTTTTCTTGGTTCCTCTCTCTCTCTCCCTCTCCCTCTCTCTCTGTCTCCTGGATGCCATGAGTTGAGAAACTTTCCCCTATCACACAATACTTCTTCCGCCATACTCTGTCTCATCTCAGACCCAGCGCAATGGTGTTGGCCAACCATGGATTGAGCCTCTGAAATCATAAGCCTGGAGAAAAATTTTCCTCCACCAAGTTACTTTTGTCAGGTCTTTTGGTCATATCACCAAAAAGCTGACTAACCCATGGTTAAAACCTAATAGGCCTTCAGTAAATATTAGTTGAATAAATGAATATAGTTTGCTGCAGGAATATTATGAATCATCAGTGACAAATATTACTCTCTGTATGCCTGTATGTTAGCTTGACACATTGCTTAATTAATAGTTTCATTTACATTTTAACCATTTTATATTTGAAACTTCAGTTTCAATCCTTTGACTAGAAAAGATGAAAACAATAAACTTGTTTTTGAGAAGGTACATTAAAAATAACCTAAGCATAGCTCAGGAAACATTCCATGAGAAATGTCAGCTGAAGAATATGTAATTGGAAGTCAGTAATAAGAGATATTGTTATTAAATCATAAAAGACAAGCAGAAGACATGAAATGAGAAAAAATAGGAAAAGCTTAAATAAAGATGTTGCGAGGCTGTTAAGAGATATTAAATTAGAAAAGGGATTAGCTATTTGAAGATTATGTGTACTTATCAGTTTTGAATGGTGGAGAAAAAAATGCTGTGGTTATTTCTCATTGCACAGGTATATAAAGAACAGAAAACAGTGTTACTGCCACTGAGAGAACACTGTCTTTGGTGCTGGTTACTTCCTCTGACTTCTTTTGGAGTATTTGTCCAGAACATGTATTGTCTTATTTTCATGATCTCTTCTGTGGCTTATAACTCTAATAGCACTCCAAGGGCAGAAACTATACCTCATACTTGCTCTTCGTATTGAATTTTCAGCTACTTCAGCATCAGTTCCTGGTTGGTGCTCCAGCCATTGTCCTTGTCAGGAAAGTATAACAATGTTCTGCGTGGGGGCAGGCACAGACTTGGAATCAGGACACCTGTGTTCTACTCCTGGTTCTGTCCCATTCAGCACTGAAACTCCTTTGAACTTTTCTTTTTGCAACAACCTTTATATGTAAGTTTGGAGTATTTGGTAGCTACAAAACCCTCTTTTTATCAACCTCAGAGACACTGTAAGTTGATGTTTTTGTTTAAAAGAGAAATTGGCTGAGCTTGACTGCAAAACCTCCTAATATGCTAAGGAGCATTCTGAAATAGAAGGTCTTCAGGTTCTCCAAAATCTTGTAGTAAGAATTCTGTGTGTAGCAAGACTTCAAGTGAAACTTTTCTTATTATCTGAAAATTGCAGCCAAGGCATTGTTCAGCACAGGATTAACCTTGTTCAACTAAAGATTTGGCCTTTGACTTCAGTTACTTGGAAGTGATGTCTAAGCTCTTGAATATTCTGCCTAGTAAGAGTCCCCCCACTGACTCCCTACCCTGGGGCCATGGGCTATGCTAGGTAGTCTGTGTGAACAGTGCAATTTATGTTTGGAACTTTGAACCACCGGGTATCAGCTTGACGTCTGGAGGGGTTGGAGATGAAGGTTAGCTATGGCTTCATGAAAAAACTCTGTTAAAAAGTTTTGACATCAAGATTCAGATGAACTTCCCTGGTTAGTAATACTCTGTGCCTATTACCACACATCATTGATGGGAGAGGTACGCACCATTTACATGGCTCTGTGGGAGAGGGCAATGGGAAACTCATACCTGGACCTCTACTGGACCCTGCCCTCTGAGCCTTTTCCTGTTGCTAATTAGAATCTTTATCCTCTTGCAGTAATAAACCATAACTATGAATGCAACAGCTTTACTGAGTTCTCTGAGTCCTTCTAGGGACCTATTGTTTGTTGTTTTAGGGACCTCCCATGCCGTGGGCACAAACCACAAACACTGCCCTGCTGAGCTATCAGACACTTCTGCTGTTGCCCTTCCTGAGAGTCAAATGTATGTTCAGGACTATTAACCACTACCTTGCCACCCCTCCCCAGTCTTCCTAAGGCAAAGTCTGAAAATTGGGTAGTGAGGGGTGTGTGGAAGTGGGGAGACATTATCTTTGCACCAAACTGTGATGAGAGACCCTCTACTCTCTGAAGCAAATAAAGAAGGTTCCAAGGGAATCAATCATAAAGGTGAATGGTGCTGCCAGGTACGAGTATTGGCAACTACCTCTAACAAAATGCTGCTGTACGGATGGTTTACAGCCTTTTCAGGGCTCCCTTGGTCATAGCAGAGTGGGTGAGAAGGTTCTTGACAGAGCCTGACATGAGGCTTCTGCTGTGTGGGGATGCATATGGTCATAGAGATTGATGCTGATATCTACTGCTCACTTAAAGAGCTCAGGAAGAAAGATCTGTGCTGACAGCTCATAGAGCAAGCTTAAAAAGATGGTAGTGTACCTTTTCCAATCCCTATGACTTTCAGAGGGTTTAGCATAGGATTTCAGCAGTTCCAGTGAACCCATGAGAAAGAGCAGAGAGGTTAAGAAATTGGCCTGATCCATGAGGCATTCTGGATGGCTTCTCAAGGAAGTAGTGGTATTCTTAACACTAGAGAAGACCTGTGAATGTGTACCTGTGGCAGGACTAAAGGAAGATGTAATTTCCTTTCTTTAAAAATATCCTCAAAGAAGTAGAAAGCTGGGATGACACTAAATATCACCAATACAGAGGCCACTACATTGGACTACCAGCAGTAGACAGAAAACATTTACCCAGAAAAAAGGTAGAAGCATCTTCCAGCCTTGTATATCATTCATATGAGATCACTCTGTTTCTCCTATTTCCCCTCATGATCTCTTTTTAACAACAGTGGGACATGGCTTTAGAGAGGGAGTGGAAGCATGCCATGAGCAATTATATCGGTCAGCTTTTCATCACTACAACAAAATACAGACACAGGCTATTTATAAAGAAAAGAGGTTTATTCAGATCTTTGTTTTGGAGGTTCAAGAGCATGACACCTGCATTGGCTGAGTTCTGGTGAGTGCCCCAAGGTAGAAAGCAAATAGTAGGAGTACATGATGGGGTAGGTGGTCATATTTTGAGCCAGGAAGCAGAGGGAACTGGATGGGACCAGGCTTGCTCCTTTCATAACAATCTCTCGTGAGAACTCAAGGGGTTGTAGGAGAACTACCTTCTGAGAGCACACCTGCAATGAACTAAGGACCTTCTACTAGGCTCCACCTCTTAAAGGTTCCATAGCACCCCCAATAGTGCCATCCCAGAGGCCAAGATTTAAATCCCATGGACCTCTGAGGGGACACAATTAACACATGTACAAACTATGGCTGCTGCCATATTGTCTTCCCACATCACATCTTCCAGCCTTATGCCTACTCTATACTGAAGAATAGGAAGAGCTTTGAAATAAATAAGAGATTAAACTTTTCAGCCAAACTGGAAAAGTTCAATAACAGAATATATTTAGAAGTATACAGAATCCAAGCTGTCATTAAAAAAAGGGAAACCAGTACAAAATCAGTGAAAGTTGTGACTTAAATAAAATTTATATTTAGATACCCTAAGTTGGAGAGTTTTAAATAAATCTCAAATATTTGGCCTTCTGTCCTTTCCTTCCCCTTCTTCCTCCCTGCTTTTTTCCCTTTCTCTATTTTTATCTATCTATCATCTATCTATTTATCTATCTATCTATCTATCTATCTATCTATCTATCTATCTATTATCATCTACCATCTAAATATTTGTTTTACAGATCCCTGTATCTGAATACTAACAGGCAGTCATGGCAAAACACATTTTATACAAGAATTTGATTTTCTGCCAATGATTGAATGGCATAAACTTCTTTTTATTCTTTTTTTTCTGTATACATTTATTAAAGAAAAATGAACCAGTGACTATACACTATTTTCATTATACTGCTTATTTTGGTTGAGGGGTATCAGGGATTGAACTCAGGGGCACTCGGCCACTCAGCCACATCCCCAGCCCTATTTTGTATTTTATTTAGAGACAGGGTCTCACTGAGTTGCTTAGCGCCTTGCTTTTGCTGAGACTGGCTTTGAACTTGTGAACCTCCTGCCTCAGCCTCTGCCTCCCGAGCAACTGGGATTACAGGCGTGTATCATTACGCCCAGCTCATTACACTAATTTTTTAAGAGACACAATTAAGGACTGGGGATACAGCTCAGTTGGTAGAGTGCCTGCCTCACAAGCACAAGGCCCTGGGTTCAATCCCCAGCACTGCAAAAAAAAAAAAAAAAAAAGAGAGACACACTTAGTGTTCAAGGGCACAAATCGCCCTTTGAGTTTGTTCGTCTCAAACAGTCCATTTTTAAGGTTGGAGTTAGGTCTGAAGTCAAGGTACTATTTTCAGTGCTTCTTCAGTAATGGTGTTCAGTAGGAAAGTTATCTCTCACTGAGATAGCTAGATCAGGTGGCTGGAGCCATGGTAAAGAGCTCTCTGCCTGGATGAAAATGATATTTGGAAAATGTTGTGTAATGCCATGGTTCACACATAATTAAGGCCATGAAAGATTGTACAAATGTCAGAAGGCATCTTCTGTGCACCTCAAATTTTTACATACCATGTAAGGGAGAGCCCAAGTTTTTATACAAGTGTCACACCTTAATGAATCAGGTTGCACTGAGATCCTGGATATCTTCATTTCTTAAATAACTTTTGTCAGATGGATATTATTTAGCCGTTTAAGGCCTCATTTCCCTCTCTCTCTTTTCTAAATGTTAAGATCAGGTCAGATGATGTGTCAGACCTTTCAAATTCTAAAGTCTGTGATTCTCCGAAGCAGGTATGTACAGGAGCAGCAGGGGTGTCTTGCTTCTGGACCAGCCCCATTATGAGCCTGTCATATCAACAAGACACCCCAGCTTGGCTGCAGCAGAGTCCAAAAGATGCTCAGCTTGGGTGGTTTCCTTGTAGATTTTGGTCACCAATTCTCAAACGAGAAATCACAGAGAAACCATCTCATCATCTTCACAGCTGGAGGGAATTATTGTACTACCTAAATTAGGCCAAGGACTGAGCCACAGTGGGGACTGAACTGCCTCTTTAAAGTGCAGTCTCCAAGTCAGGGTAAAGGGCACTATCAGAGGAAACCCGCATCAAGGCTAATGAGGACCTCACTGAAAGCAGCCATGGGAATACTTTCGAAAAACTACCTTCCTGCGAGTGCCCGATTTTAAACTCTGCCATTTTCCAGCAAAATACTTTACTTGTGCCTCCTACCTGCTGCCAACCCACTAACTTAATTCAGAGGGAAGAAGAATTGGTGCTGGCTGTGCTGTCCCACCCTCCCTTACCCTTTCACCTTCAGGGCAGCCTGGCGAGAATCAACTGTACACCCATGTTTTCATCAGAGAGAACCGGCTGCCTGTAGCCGTTTCCTCGGGGCTGTAGGTGTGCTCTGAACAGCTCTTGCTGACCACTGCCTCTGCCCACATGGATTTTTGTTTGCTTGTTCAGTGATTCCACACTGGACAGTAAGCTCCATGAAGGTAAGGATCATCTCCTATTTTTGTTTCTTTCCCAATGTATTTTTTCAGCATCTAGCACAGCCCCCAACACATCACTGAAATCCAATGAATGATTGTTGAGTCAATAATTATTCTTCTCTGCGTTGTTAGAAAGCTTTCTTTCCTTCCTCCCTTCCTCCTTTCTCTCCATCTCCCTCTCTCTCTCTTTCTTTCTTTCACTTTTTCTTTCTTTCTAACCTAGAAGGTCTTTCAAATGCCATTCTTGATGAACAGACCATATTCTAAAGCAGGTTACAGTAAGAAGTTTCTGTCAAGAGATGGTTAACATGATCTCTGTAGTAAGAGTTCATGTTACTCTGTCATTTAAACATAAAGACACTCATAAGACCAAATGTAGATGAATGAATGTGCCTGTATTCCAAAAATACTTTATTTACAAAAATAGATGGCAAGCTAGATTTAACCCATGAATTTATGGTTATAGTCCACTCTTCTGGAGAAATTATAGAAGTGAAAGTATGGAAGATGCATGTGGATATACTCTTTCACTTCATTATAGTTCTGAGAAAACATCTGGGTCTTATGAAGGATTCTCTTAACCAGACATAGGACTTTCATATTAAATCAAGAGGTCAACTAATCAATTAATCAGTCATTTATATACTCATTTCTTCTATGTGCTCAGTACCCACTTGGTGTCACCATTTGGAAAAAATAAAACATTCTCTATTGAAGTGTGGAGAAATAAATTATGTCTGATGAAAATTTTCATTTCCATTGTGAAAAAAGCAACATTTTTTCCCCCATAAATCCACAAGAAATCGAGTTCTTAGGATTCTGTCAAACATGTTTTACAACTGTGAAGTTCAGTTCATAAAATCTCTTCTCTAAAACCTATTTTTTTCCCTGCCAAAAAGAAGCATGAAAAAACCTAAATGAGTCAGATATCATAATATTTCCTAAGTCTGAAATAAAAAAAGTACCAAAGATAGCGGAATTTTAAGCTCATTTGAATCTTGCAGATTTACCTTAACTTGACATCTTAGCAATTTTAAACTCCCATGCACAAGGTAATGTTATAGCATGACAAGTTATACAATAAAGAACTAAAAAGAAACCAAAGGAATCCTGTTCCTGTTTTAAATGGTGCTTTCTTCCCTTCCTGGTTTATAAGGGGGTCTTTTTTTTCTTTTTTTAATTTGGTGGTGGTGGTAGTCCAGGGGGATTAAACCCAAGGCCTTGTGCATGGTAGTCAAATGCTGTACCAAGTGTAACTGGGAGTTACACCCCCAGTCAATTTTTAAATTTTGGATTAGTTTTAAGCTCATAGCATAATTGAACAGAAGATGGAGAGATTTCTTATATACCTCCTGTCCATACACATGCACAGCCTCCCACATTATCAATATCCCATACTAGAGTGGTACATTTATTAACAATTGATTAACCTACATTGACACATCATTAGCATCCAAAGCCCAAAGTTTACTTTAGGGTCAATTGTTGGCTTTTATAAATTCTGTGAGTTTGAACAAATGTCTAGTGATATGTATCAACCACTATAATATCTTACAGAGTCATTTCATTGCCCTAAAAATCTTCTGTGTTCTGCTTTCACTTACATTTGCTGTCTTTGGCAGACAGAAAAGGGATAGATCAGGGAAAGATATTAGTGATTAGTGTTTTTACATATCTTCACTTCTCCATGTCATCAGATAGAGTTAGCAGCAGTCTCAACTTCCTTCATAAAGGAAGAATTATATCTATGAAATAATTAAGAAATGGATATATTATTTTATTTAAATCATCTTTACTTCTTGACTTTTACTGACAAATTTCCATGAAGTTTCTTTAATGAGTACTCAGAATATGATAAAAAATAATTACTGAGTAGCTGCCATGTGAAGAGAATCATGACACCATTAGCAGCTTCTTTTTGCAAGTTATAGTCTGGAAACTTAAGCATAAGAGTACTCTTTATTTGGAGGAAAGTATATAACATTTTGAGAAACTGGTTAATATCTATAAATTGCTCCCTAGAAAATAAATATACACAATGTGGAAGCAAAGATTTGTAGTTGTAAGCTATAGATGCCAACTCTAGGTAATAGGAAACAAAGTATTTATTGGCAAGATATTGGCAGGTTTATGGAGGTCATCAGTGCCTGGGAGAGCTGACCTGAGCGTAGGGGATCCTGAAGAGCCAGGAAGGATGTCAGAGGCCTGGCAATGGCCTGGGGGCTAAGCTCTTTTGCCAGGTTTTATCACCATTGTTTTATTACTTCTGTTGGTACCACTGCAATTAATACTTTCCAGTTCTCTCCATTCCTTTCATCACTGAATCAAAACTTAAGTCCCAGGAGGAAGCATTCAATTGGCTAACAATAGGCCACTTCCCCTTGTTTAGATACTGACAGGCAGAGCAGAGAAGATAAAATCTTGAATTACCCATCTATGAAGATTGCATATGAGGGACTGGGTGATATCTCACAAAACAGAATCAAGTTGCTGATAAAGATAGTAGAAAAGGGATGATGTAGAGTTGCCAAATAATAACAAATGTACCTTGCTTTCATATATACAATACTAATAGAATTTTGAAAATGATTAACCAGTATGAATTTTTTTTTTTTTTGGTACAGTGATTTGAACTCAGGGGGCACTTCACCTGTTACCTACATTCCTGGCCCCCTTAATGACTGATTGATTGATTGGTTGATTTTTTAAAAACTTGAAATGGTTTTGCCAAATTGTGAAGGCTGATCTAGAACTTTTGATTCTCCTGTCTCAACTTCCCAAGTTGCTGGTATTATGGGTGTGCACCACCATGCCTGGCAATATAAATCCTTTAAAGATCCATCTTTTTCCTTCTTTAATATCCAACCTCAATTCAGCCAAGCTATTGAAAATCTACTAAAAAAGAATCATTGGGACTCAAAATCAAGTCAGATACAATTATTATCTCTAAGGAATTTCTGGTAGGGACAAGAGGAAATTTATATAAACTACTCTTGTAAAGATAGTAGTAAACTCATCAATAAGTTATAATGGGAATGCATAAGAAAACTTAGCTATTTCAGTTGGGAGGTTCAATGGAGGCTACATAGAGGAGGAATTTAGAGATTGACCTTTGAAGGAAGCTAACATTTTAACATGTAGAAATGGAGCCAAAGGGCATGGTGGTCATGAACTGAAAAAAATTTGCTTTAAAAGGTATAACACCATGAAGTACATCATATCATCAGTTAGTTGCTTAAAAATATGCAGGGTGAGCAGGGATGGGCCTTAGAGCCATGAGAGTTAGGATGAGAGTGATCACGGGGTCTCTCTAGCAGGCAACAAACCACCCTTCATATTCTGGGTAGTTGAAAGCAGTATGAGAGTGGGAGCAGAGCAGGAAGAAGCAATGTGTTGAAGATGATTTATTTTGGGATATTGTATATCATAGAATTTGAGGGTAGAAAGTCTTTCAAAGAGAACTCAGAAAAACCTCTGTTTTAGTCAGACTTTTTGGTGCAATGATCAAAACACAAGAGAAATTTTAGAGTAAGAAACGTTTATCTTGGGGCACACAATTTCAGAGGTCTCAGTCTATAGATAGATGGCTCCATTGCTCTGGGCCCAAGATGAGGCAGAATAGCATGGTGGAAGGGCATGGAAGAGGACTACAGCTCTGGACATGGCACCAGGAAGCAGAGAGAGAGACAGACTACACCACCCACAGGGACACCCCCAATGACCCACCTCCTCCAGTCACACTTCATATGCCTTCAGTTACCAGCCAATTAATTCCTATCAAGGGATTTGTTCATTGATCAGGTTAAAGTTCTCATGACCCAATCGATTTCACCTCTAAACTTTCTTACATTGTCTGTGCAGAAGGTTAGAATTCATTACTCCTATGCAACTGCATTTTAGCACCCACTGTCTAACCTCCCATTTTATCTCCCATTCAAAGAAACATTTAGGGTTTAGATTGGCTGTAATGCCAACCAAAAATACCAAGTATGATTGGTGAGGTTGGAGGTTTTCTTTGGATGATACAAGCAAGTAGATTTCTTTGAATAGTTAAAAAAAAAATCTCAGCTCCATGACACCACTAAGCCAGCTGCTTTCAAACAGCACAGCATCTCATTCATCAAGCCAATCACTGTATTTCCTGTGATTCAGACAGTCCAAATGGTAATAGCTACCTTGACAATGAGTTTCATTTTTAACTTTTAGCATAAAGATCTCCCTGGTGAATGATGCAATGGTCAGGCTTATGTTCTATAATCTAGGAACATGTTGCCTCTTTGAATTAAGCTTTCATAGCACTGACCATTATAGGACCACTGTCTGTAGTCTTGACTACTAATTTTGAATAGTCCAACATGAACATTTTCCTAACACACAAAAACCACTCATTTCCTGATGTTATTCCTATCACAGGCATTCTGCCCAAAAGTCTTTTGGTCACATCAAAATTCTCTCCGACATCATGAATAAATATAGCTAACTGGGTGGTATTATTTATATCTGTGCTTTCATCAGCTGCAATAGAATATGCCACAAAAGATTTAACTTTTTCATGCATTGTGTCCTGTAAGATCTTACCCAAGGCTACAACACATGGACCCACAATATTTCTGGCTCAACACACTTTTGCAATTGATTAGTTTTTCTCGATGCACATAATTTTTAAGGCATTCTGCAGATTTTTAAAATTAGCTCACCACCTGCAAAAGGTGTTGAAGCCTGAGAAATTTTTCACTATTTAATGTCTAATGGTGTTATCTTGTAGGGTTGCTTATTTTATTCACTTTAAAAAGTTGAGAAATTCAGTCCTTTAAAGTTCGTTTATTTTCCATCACTTATCTTTTCTGTATTCTAATCTTAGTTTTAACATGGTTCATTTTGTAAAGATGCATTGACATATTCTTCTGATACCTTCTTTGCATAGTGAACACATCATATTGGCAAAGTACATATTCCCATTAATTTGTCACTCTTGATTTTATTTTAAATAGTGGCATGCATATTGAGAAAAGCCATTTACTCTAAGAAGTAAACAGAACTGGTGCACAATCATGAATAGTCACTTCATTCTGGCTTTAGTTTCTTGTTTGATAGTGACTAATAGGGACTATTGGTAAATCAGATCTGAAATTCTTAAATAAAGGAGACTCCAATTATATATAATTTATCTAGTTACTTTTCATTTATTGATTTCTTATTTGTTTGCAATTTGATCAGAAACTCATCTGTGTGATGGCCATCCTTTAAAATTTAATGAGTCTTGGTATATGCATGGTGCAATATTTGGGACATTTTTATAAGTGTTCCATGTACACTTCAAAATAATGTGTGTTCTGTGACAGTGGAGTGCAGTTTTCTACCTAAATTCACAGAGCAAGATTAGATTTCCTTGTGCTTATTGACTCTTGTCTGCCTGATTTATAGGTTTCAAAGTGGTAGGTTAAATTCTCCTATTTCAATGTGGACTTCTCTACTTCTGTCTGGGGTACTGTCAATGTTTGCTTTATATCTTCTATTTCTATGCTGGGTTGTTATGTGCATATCTAAATTAAGAACTGATGAATCAACCATCTTATTACACATATCCTTACTTTTTTTTTTTTTTTTTTTTTTTTGTTTTTGGGTTTTAATAAAGGGGGGCTTAACCACCTTGATTAATCCCCCTCCCCTTTTTTTTTTTTTTTTTTTTTTTTTTTGGTATTGGGGATTGAATACAGGGGCGCTTAACCACTGAGACACATCCCCAGCCCATTTTTTTATTTTTTATTTTGAGACAGAGCCTTGCTAAGTTGTTGAGACTAGCTTTGATCTTGTGATCCTCCCATGCCTCTGGGATTACAGGTGTGTACAACCGTGCCTGACATGCATCCTTATTTCTTATAATGCTTTTTAACCTCGTACTTTGTAATTAGTACGCCTGTGCCAGGTTGTCTTGTTTAGTGCTTGGCATATATATCTTTGATTTTCAACATTTCTGTGACTTTGTATATTGGATATATCCCTTGTAAATTGGGCATAATTGGGTAAATAGAAAGCCTAGTGCTCGTGGCTGTCACCAGGAATTCATGCTGCCATCTTAAAAGGGTGAAGTTGAGATTTCTTTCTTTCTCATTCCCTCTCTCTCATGTTTATTTTGAAGTAATTTCAAAGTCACAGAACTGTTGCAGGAACAATATGACACCTACATGCCCTTCACTAGCATTTCAACTTTATTGATACTGGACCAGATTTTCTTTGCCATTCTTTGTCGGTCTGCATAGTGTTCTCTATACTTTCTGTACCATTTGAAAATAAGTTTCAAATATGATGCTCCACTATCTGTAGATTGTTCAGCATATATTCTTCTAAGACAAGGACACTTTCTTATATAACCACAGCACATCCATCAAAATCAGAAAATTAACATTTATGGAATACAATCACTTGATCCTCAGACTCAGTACAAATTTTCCCACTATTTCAAAGATGTCATCATTGTACTAATCAAACAAAGAATCAATTAAACAACAAAATCTTCCTCTCATTCCTCTTTCTCTTTCAGTTCAGCATTCAATCTGGAATCATGCACAGGATTTAGTTGTCAAATTTCCTTAGTCTCCTTCAGTCTCTTCAGTCTAAACTCCTTTCTCAGTTTTTCCTTGTCTTTCACATCTTGATATTTTTGAAGTGTAGAGGCCAGTGAATTTCATTACATATTTGTCAAATATTTCTTCATGATCCAATTCAGTCTTTGTAATTTTGACACAAATATCACAGGCTTGATACTTTATTCAATAAGGTTACTGTTGGTGGTAACTTTTATCACTTTTAAAATGATGTCTGCTGGATTTCTTTACTATAAGTCCATTAAAATTTATATTTTCCTATTAATTATTAAGTATTTAAATAAAACATATTTCCTAGCTAGTTTGAGATTTATGTAAATAGACTGTGTCTTGTTAAACTTTCACCTGCTGGTTTTAGCATCCATTGAGAAATCTTCTTTTATCTATTTATTTGATTTATAATAATCTTTTACTATTTATTTTATTTATCTGAAAGATGAGGAGTAGGATAAAAGTTGGATTAATATCTAAATGAACTTCTCATTTTTCTCCTTAAACAATGCTTGAGTAAAGAGCCTGCTATTATTCTCTAGGCTATGTCTGCAGCCTGTGGGCAACCATCTTTGGGAGTCCCTTTGGGTTGGATATTTGTTAATTTTGACCCATCTTGGAACTGCTGAATGAGAATCCCTGTAGGGTGAGGAATGAGATCCTACTTTTTTAACAGATTCCCATGTGATTCCTAAATACAGAGAACCTCTCTAAGAAGAGTCAAGTGACCTATGCTTTAAGAATTTGCCTAAGGCAAATATTACATCAGACATGCCATTGAGATAGGGAGGATTTATTCAGTTTAGAATGCTCACATTCTGCCCCCAAATAGATGAATGTGTAGCAAACCATTTAAGCAGAAGTCTGCTCTGCTCTACATAATCCAACAAGTGAAGTGGAAAGAAAAAAAAAGCAAAAACCTTTCTTTGTAGTCCTAAGTTCTGACCTTTTTATTTTGCTTAGTGAATATCAAAGCCCATATTGTTTCAGTTCTATTTAGTTTATTCCAAGCCATCCAGCTTTAGTTCCTTATTTTTTTCTGCTTTCCAGAAGCAAACACATTATTATCCATTCACTTGCTAGGTTCTTTGTGTCTTGAAAGTCTGTGCTGCTGTGAATCATGAAAGAAAATTCAGTCTTTGTGGATAACACCTTTTTAGTGCTGCTTTCCCTTGGAAAATTTATCGGAACCATGGTCCCAGACCTGTTACTTCTGGCTACTTTTATTATAGTCGCTGGTATGAAGTGGCGTCCCATGAACTTTTCACAATTATAGTCCTATTTCACATCTCCCCCAAGTGCCATAACTTTGCCCAAGTGGATTTATTAAGTGCTCTTTAATCAGCTCAAACCTAAATCTTGTGAGTAAAATGTAGTCTGGGTTCCCTTAGTTAATATTAATGCTTTTCCCCATCCAGATTTTTCTGTAGTTCAACCATAGGGTATTTCATTGCAAGGGAATTGCTTACCAAAAATGGGTACTCACAGTTTTTCCTGGCTTGAAGTAAATTGGTATTTTCTGAAATCCTATTTATTTAATATGACAGACAGAATTATTTTTTCCTTTGAAGATTATTTTTCAAGACTCTTCATAGAAATATTGTTATCTTAAATCAACATATAAAGGGGGGCAGTGTGAAAATCTCCCTGGAATACAAAGCTACGAATTTTAGACACAGAAAACTATCTTGCCATTTCTTGAATTTTAACCAAAAACCAGAATGATGAAATAGCAAAAGTAAGTGTCATTAAAATTTTTTATATTGACCAGAGAATTTATTAATCAGTTTTCTTTTGTATTGGCTTATCAACTCTATACCAGAAACTGTAACTTTACATACACCTGTCATGTCATTTTGACAGATGATTTTATGGATGGAAATGGTTGCTCTGGAAGTCTAAGTGACTTTATATTAGGAAAAGTCACACCAGTCTGATTCTGAAACCATGCCTTTCCTTTTCTGTTATTCTATTCATTACAACAGCCATCATGTTAGAAACAGAAGCTATAACCTTTAGTGAAGTCAACTATTGGCATAAATGTCAATGTGTTAGGTGAAAGCACAGAAAATTTAAATTTTCTTAATTTCCAAAAAAGAAAAAAATATATTGCTGGATTTATTGGTGCGTCAAAAAAAAAAATTAGAGCTTTTTGCAAATAAAACATTTCCTACTTCTTGTGCAGGAAATTGCAATGAGAAAATTATATTTCTTAGAAAGATTTGTGAGCTCAAAAAGTCAATGTGCTTTGAGTTATGTTGGCAAACCAAGTGCTTATTGGTTTTCTTCCTATTTTGATGAACAAGAGCTGTGTTTGCAAAACCAAATAAATAAAATAGAAAGGTTTTAAATGTTCCATTATTTTGAGGCACTGGCAATTTGTAAATCTTGGCTCTATGTATATCCAGGTATATGTGAGCCTGCTGTTTGGGAACCTCTCCCTCTCCTCCCTCCCCTCCCCTCTCCCTTCCTCTCCTCTTCCTTCTCATTTGATTTTCTGTCTCACTCTGCATTATATTTCTAGTTTTTTCGTGTGCCACTTTGAAATCAATATCTACCTACATGCAACGTGAGTTGTGCTCACTCCAAATACCATCATTTCTTTTCAGTACACCTATATATTTAGTCATTTTGCCAGCCCTCGAATAATAAAAAATAATAATGTTTTCATTCCCAGAAAAATCCTGATTTGCTTGACATTTAAGTTATTAATAAATCAGAACCTTCCAAGGTTAACTTCTAAAAAAAGTCACCTTCTTATCTGGGGACTGCAAATCTTTCAAGCAAAATGCATTTATATTGTTTAGAAAGAAGCTATAATAGGAAGGAAAAATTATTTTCCAGCTGTTCATTCTTACATTTTAGTTTTTCTAACATGTATTCTTTCAGATTTAAAAGTAATTAAATACAGTACTTGAAATTGTGAAAAAGTCTACTGAATTAAGAATTGCCTGCCATACCATGACTAAGAAAAAATCTTGAGATTTTCTTTTTCTGTTGATTACCTCCCAGTTACCTCTCAGACTTGACAGCTAAAAATAGGTACTCTTCCTTATTGCTCCTTTTCTAACCCATTTGGATCAAATCTCATGTTACATGTTTTCATAATTTTGTTTTTCATTCATAGCATATAAACACTTTAGGTATCAAGAATCATCATCTGTCTCCACCTGAGGTCCCGTCCTAATTGTTTGCCTCTGATGGCCCCACTGCTAGCTGATTCCTGCTTTCAGCTAGCGGGATCAGTTTTTACCAACCTGGGGTCTTTGTACACCCTTTGAATACTGTTAATAAGATGCTACTTATTTGCCTTATGCAGTATGGAGTTAAATTATAAATGGAGCCATTCTCTCTTCTACCATGGTCAATATTCCTCTGGATACACAATCTACCAGATTAGGAAGGTTTAGTTGGGACCTTCTAGTTTCCTTGACAGCTTTCTGTCACGCTGCACAGCTTTTTAAGGAGGAGGAAATACAAATTATACCTCTCTGGTGTTCTTCAGTCAATTTCATGTGCACACTTAATTACATTATTCAACTTTGCATTTGAGCTGATTTTCCCCCCATTACTTCTATATCACACACTGGTGTCCCCTGTTTTC
The DNA here is from genome assembly GCA_020662805.1 of Glaucomys volans. Taxonomy (NCBI): domain Eukaryota; kingdom Metazoa; phylum Chordata; class Mammalia; order Rodentia; family Sciuridae; genus Glaucomys; species Glaucomys volans. Next base: position 68,037 of record JAJEJO010048836.1, on the reverse strand, counting down.
CTATTCTGTTGATTGTTTTAATAGGGTGGGTGAACTATATATCCACACCCATATTTATGTTCTAGGTAGTTCTCTAAGGATTTTCTTGGGAGAAAATTTATGGATTATTTCTATAGAGGTCAAAGGCTGGGAATTGTCCAATAACTCAAGAAGTCTCAAGCCTTTACTTATCACATTAAGAAGCACATTTGGCAACTTAGACATAAGAGCTAAACGACTACTCTGAGATCAGGCAAAGATTTATATTAACAAATGGAATTTCAGTTCAGTTCAACTTAAAATATTGACTTATTCTCTGCTTTTGTTCTACTCCATAAAACTTCTCTTTTTTTTCTGGACTTGAACTTAAATTCATTGCAAGTTAAGGTACATCCATATACAGAGGCCACTGTGAATTGTGAAAAAAAGAACACAAATCAGAATTGGAAAAACTTGATTTTATCTTCTTATTCTTTCTGTCCTAGCTACAAGTCCTAGAGCACGTTACTTCACCTGCTTCAAGTTCAGTGCCATTAGCTATAAAATGGCTTGATGATTATTTTGCTCATAAGATGGTTGTGAACATTAAAAGATAAAATAATATAAAAGTAGTTTGTAAGTGTGAAACATATGAATATCAGCTCGTATATGAGTGCTTCATAAATTAAGTTGGTTGGTCATAGCAGTCTTCATAGTTAAGATTTAAAATTGATAGGAAGAATATAAATATCCACTTACCTCTTTCTTTGGGAACCATGGGCCTACTTAATTTCTGAAGACACTTGCAGTTTCAAATTCTTAGATTCTATAAACTAAAGAAATTTAAAGCTAATATGAATTTTTTAGCTTAATTGCTAGTTATCATAGACATACTGTCCTTTTGATACTTGAACTAGAATGTTGGAGGTTATGTTCCCTGGGAAACAGACTCAGAGGAGAGATTTGTACACAGGATGTTCATTGAACTCTTGGCAACAGTTTCTTGGGAGGTGAGGGAAGCAGTTGGAGCAGGGGGAGAGAGTTTTGTCTTCTGTAGCTTAACCCTCTAGCATCTATTATTTGTATCAGTTTGGGTTCTATAATTCACCTTTCTGTGCCTAAAGTGTATAGTTCTCACTGTCATTTTGCAAGGATTAAATTCATGCTATAGATAATGCAGATTATAAATGCAAATATCTCATGGGTGTCTCTTAAGGGAATGAAAGTCTTAGGATGTGACTGGTTATAGGACATGAGACATTAGAATACCTGGATATGATATATTCTAAGCTTGTTGCTAAGTTAGAATGGAAAAAATCTACTCCTCTTTGCTTAGGTTTGAACAACTTCAAAGGATGCATTTTAGAAACTAGACTGGATTAAGAAGTTGGGTTTTGCTGTAGATAAAAGAGTGCCTCCTCCAAGACTCAGGTGTTGCCAGTGTAGCAGTATTAATAGGTGATTAGGCCTGAGGCTCCTCCCTCTTGAATGGAATTAAGGGATTAGTCAGGGTCCTTTTGTCTTTCTGCCTTGCCACCACACTAAGACACAGTATTCCAGGATCCAGTAACAAGGCACCATCCTGGAAGCAGAGGGCAGTTCTGACCTTGATCATGGACTTTGCATCAAACTGGACTGTAAGAAATAAATTTGTTTTTAACAAATTACTCAATCTGTGAGTATTATGTTACAGAAACACAAACAGACTGAGGTAAGCTTAAAACAACCCCACTGCATGGATTGTCAACTGATTAATGTCTTGATATTTCTATCTATGCCTTTTGATGAGTAATTTGATGAGATGAGAAAGATAAGAAATTTGTGGGGCAGGCATTATTTGTGTTGCTCCAGCTTAGTCTCTGATTTAAGTAAACCTTCTGAATTCTTTAAAGAAAGATGAACAGGTATCATAGATTAATACCTAAATGAAGGCCTCCATCGAGTTCAAAGAATTCAATGGCCACCAAGTCCTTCTGCGTGCTGTTTGCTTCCGATCTGTGTTCACAGGATTCTCTGCCCAAATTCTGGGTTTTCTCCAACTGAGAGTCACTGAAGCAATTTTTGATGGTTGTTCTTAGATATTCAACTGTAGTTTGCAGACTACCTCATGGAAACGGACTGTGTAGTGCCCTACAAATTAACAAGCATGCGATGTTGGATACCAAAAAGATGATTGTATTGTTTTGATTTAGTTGAGTATTTTTCTGGAAGAAATCTTTTTGATTTCCCTTAATTCATCTGGAGGAACTTTTAATTCCATTACAATATATTCATGAACTCTAGTTCTTCTTTGAGGCATAGAGGCCAAAGTCAGATGAATACCTTCAAGTTTGCAACAGATGGTCACATTCCTACAGCACTGGCCAGCTGCTGGCATCTAAAAACACCAAAGTTTACTATTTTTGGAGGGGCCAAATAAAGCCCTGTGCTATATTATTATTGAATAGCATAGAGAAAAGGGGATAAAAATACTCTTCCATTAATAACTTCGGTTGAAATCGGTTTATTTTTTTAATCAAAAAACTGACTTAGAGCAGCTTTTGAAAATAGAGAAAGAACACAGATAAGAGAAAAATAAAAGTGCTGCCTAAGAATCCTTTTTTTAAAAAATAATAATTCTTGAATTTTGTTAAAAAAACCCTGTATGCCATTACGAGAAGAGCATCACATTAGGAATTTAGAGGCCTGAATTTTAGTAGCATCTGTGCTCTGTAACTTTGGCAAAAATACTTAACTCTTTCTAGGTCTATACTTGTGTTAAATTCAAGACCCTGGACTTAACCAGGACTTGAGAAAATATAGAAAGAAAGCTGCTGTAGACAATGGATAAATGAATGAATGTGGTTGTGTTCCAATAAAACTTCATTTGTAAAACCCCACATGTGGCTGGATTTGGCCTAGGAGTCCATGGTATGCTGATCCTGCACTAGTTAATAGTTTCCAAACTTGAATGATTATTGGAATTCTTGTGTGTATTATACATATTGAATGCAGTCACCAAAACAAATCTTATTCCATACAGCAATAAGCGTTACTAATCACAGGTATGTGATTCAACTAAGGAAGCCCTGCTGCGTCCCACAGAAGGAGGTGTGCTCACTCCCCATTGTCTGGGGTTGTTGCTCTGAATCACAGAGGCTGGAGCAACTCTACCTCTTGTGTATATGTGGTCAGTTGGAACTCCTGGAATGGTTCTCTTCCACATGTTTTCATTTATGACTACTCTGAAGCCATAAGAGACGTTGCTTCTGTATTAATGGTAGAGATACAGAGTGTGAACAGAAGTATGTGTGACTTCTTAACAGTGTAGGATTGAAATTGCACCATGATAGTGTTGCTTTTGCCCACATGTCACGGTCCAAAGCAAACCACAGAGTCAGATTAGAGAAGTACATTCTACCCACAATGAGGTCATGACAAGAATGTAGATCCAAGGTCATTTAACCTATCGAACTGGGGATTTTAAGAAATCATGTTCTTGGGCCCCATTGCCAATGGTTTGGTCTTAGCAGGACAGTGGACACTGAGTTCAGAAATATGAAGGTTACTTGAAATTCCGTTTCACTTGACTCTATTTTTATTTTATTTATTTTTGTGTGTGTATGTTCTTTGTTCTCAAAAAGTTTTTCCAATTTGATAGTGTCCACAGTGGCTTTGTCCTTCAGGGCCACAAAGCATGCTGACCATGGCCTTGATGGAAACTCCACTGTTTGCTCCCACACAGAGTTCTGACCTGTTTCATCGTCACTCACTCCTCCACCTCTTTCATAGGCCTCCTGGAGGGGCCAACTTATCAGGCACTCATACGGGGAAGTTGATGATAACTATCAGTAGGCACAGCTGGACTAACACCAACTCATTTCACACTGCAGTGGCTGGTAATCAAATGGTGCTACATGCTTTATTAATTTGTAATCACCCCTCCCCCTCCTTTTTCTTTTACTCATAGGTCACTTAAAAATTCCTTGATTGTGCAACAGTGGGGAATAATCCTTCTCTAAAGTACGTGGCACTTTCATTATGCAACTGCTAAACTCAGCATCTTGGGGGCATTTCTCATAAATGTTTAATGCTGCATTTTTAAAATGCATATTTGATGTGATTTTTCTTTCCTCATTTGAAAGAAGCTTTTAATTGTGGCATAATGGCTGGTCCTGTCACCATCAATATCCCTGGGTCAATAGTATATTAATGGGTAGCAATGTTAGGTCTCTGTTAAGTCACAACTGGCGGGAGAAACATGGATGCTTGGATAAGTTCTTTCATGAAAGCTGATGTCAGCATGTGATTTCCACCAGAGAAGAGTCCTGCTCATCATTTGTCTTGCTAAAGTAACCAGAATTTCTCTTAAATTCCATACATTTAAATTGTCAGGATATGATTAATGCAGCACCAGATTTTGTTGATTGGTTTAAGCCCAAATGGAGATTCATGTGAACTTCTATCTGGTGGGTGGGGAGAAAATATTATGCGGAACCCAAAAGTGATTTTTTAATAGTAGATTGCATTTAGATAAGTATTTTCTTTCACATACTATGAAACTCCTTACAGAACATATCTTATAATTTCTAACATTGCCTGCCCAGAGTAATTGGACATCATTCCATAGATATGGCTAGACTAAGGATGTGTAAAAACATTTGTGTGTGTATGTGTGTGTGTGTGTGTGTAAAAATTTGTTCATATTATTTTTAATATTCATGTTAGCTGATTTATGAATGGTTCCAGTTTGTGGATAAGGAATCAATAAAACCCAAACTATCAGGAATCATTTACAAGAATCAAGTAATGGAGAGCTATGATTTTATAGGATTTGGCAAAATTAATTTTTTTTGTAATTAATTACATAATAAATATTTTTGCCTTTTGTGGGTCAGACAGTCTGTATTGCAACTATTCAACCTGATTGTATTACAAAAGTAGCTGTAAATAATACATGAATGAATTATTGTAGCTATATTCCAATATCATTTTATTTTTAAAAAGAGGCAGTGACATACCAATTAAAAGACAGAGACTTTGATATTTTCATATATCTACATAGGAAAATTATGTTAGATTCATTCTACTGTCTTTCCTCTTCTTATCCTCCCTTCTTTCTTTTCATGAATTCCACCATTATGACCACCCACAAGAATGAGGTCCTAATTAGAATAAGATATATTCCATGCTTGTATAGATTCTACTGTCATTCTACTGTCATTTATAACAAATATAAACCAATAAAATAAAATAAAAGAACAAAGTCATCTATGTATGTTTTATAAGGAAACTTCTTTAAATAGAAATGCATGGATTAAAATGTAAAGGAATGGAGAAAGATAACGTATGCTAATGCTAATAAGGAAATGGGGATAATCATATCAATTACAAACAGAACAGACTGCAGAACAAGGAAGATGATCTGCAAAAAGAAGGCAGCCACATAATTAAGAAGTGGTCAATTCTCCAAGGAGACATAACAGTCCTGAATGTGCATGTGCCTAACAACAGAGCTTTGAAAATATGTGAGGCAGAAATTATAGAATTTCAAGGAGAAATAAATAAATTCATTGTTAGAGTTAAAGGCTTCAACACCCTTCTTTAATAACTGGTGTAGAGCAGGAAGAAAATCAGTCAAGACATAGTTGAACAGACCAGTACCATCAATCAACTCAATTTAATTGATATTTACAGATTATCTTACACACATTATTTTGCAGCAGAAGATACTTTTTTCCAAGTTTGCAAAGAGCATTAACCACGATAGACCACATTCTGAGCCATAACACACCATATGCATTTAAAGGAATAGAAATTTTGCAAAGTATGCCCTCAGAACACAATAAAATCAAGCTAGAAATCAGTAGCAGCTGGAAAATGCTAAAATAATTAGAGATTAAGCAACACAAGTCTGAATAACATGATGGTCAAAGAAGAGGTCTCCAGGGACTCTTAGTTAAAAATATTTTATCTCAAAAATTGTGAAATACAGCAGAAACACTGAATGCATATGTTCGAAAGAAGAAATACTGAAAAAGGAGGTACTGGTAAATCTAGTACATGGACTCTAGGTCTCTGGACACTGATGTAAAATGTGATCAAGTCGATTCTAAAATAAGCCACATTATTTCTCTTTATATCATATTCACAAATCCCAGAAAGCCATCCTAAACCACTGGGGCAGCCATCAAAAAGGGAAGAGCAAGATAAATTAGGTAAAATAAATACTGAACCTTGTTATAATTAAAATAAAGAACCTCAGCACATGTCCCATGGGTGGTTGGCATTAGCATACCCTTGCTTAACTACCACTTCCATGCAGCCTGCCTCTTACCACTTTATCTTGCCATCCTCTGAATCTGTTTCAAATTCATAGTCCCCCCAAGCCGATTGCCTTCCCTTTTGCCTGCATTAAAATCTGGTCTTTATCAAAGAGCCAGAGTGACCTTTGAAAATAATCATTCGACTGCTTAATTTTTTTTTTCTTTTCCATTGCCTTTATGGTTAAAAAAAAAATATCCTTAGCATCATCTTCTGGGTCTGGCATGATCCAGTGTTGTCTTCTCTCCTCAGCTTTAGCTCATGCTTTCTTGTCCTACACTTGCTATTCCTTGAAAGCTTTGACTGTTTCTGAAAAATATTGGTATGGATGGTCCCTGACTTAGGATGGTTTGATTTACAATTTTTTGACTTCATGATGCTGTGAAAGCAATGCTTACTCAGCAAAAATTGTACTTTTGAGTTTTGATCTTTTTCTGGGTTAGCAACATGGGACATGATATTCTCTCAAGATACTGGGCAGCAGCAAGGTCTCAGTCAGCCCCTTGATCATGAGGGTAAATCACATTATGCTACAGTGTACTATGCTCTGCTATGGTGGGTGTATTAAATACACTTTATTACTTACTATATTATCAATTTATAATGGATTTATTGGTATATAACCTTATTGTAATTCAAGAACATCTGTATTAGGAAATTCAATTATACCCAAAACACTACATCTAGTCTAGGAGAGATGTATTTATTTTTGGTAAAATACATTAAATGGTACTAATCACACAGGAACTATAAGGTAACTAACCCGAAATCACAGAACCATAGTTCTTCCACAGCTGTAGGGATGTGGGCCTTTTTAGTTAAGCCTGTTTTTCCAAAACTGAATGAACAACTCTGGGCCATGTCAATAAAGTCTATTAAAGAGTAAAACTCTGAGGTTGTGGCTTACCAGAATAGCTTGTAACTGAAAAATTATAAGCAGGGTGCATTTGTTATAAAGCAATTATAACCAAACCTATAGCAATTTTCCCTGAAGCACTGGAAATCTATAGAACCCTAGAAGCCATCTCCATACTCTGTCTCTTCTAGATGATTCCTCCTTGCATTATTTTCCTATGGCTGCTGGAACAAACCACCATGATCTCCATGGCTTAGAACAACCAGCATTTATTTATTTATTTATTTATTTATTTATTTATTTATTTATTTATTTAT